>JAVSBU010345963.1:0-10332 GCA_033118015.1 Loricariichthys derbyi | reverse complement strand
TTTTGCAGGAACACTCCAGGATACAATTCGGAAGTTTCGGTAAGCCAAATCTTGGTTAACTCGGCCGCAACCGTGTACGTGTGAACGTAGCTAAAGCTTTCTGGAAAAATTCGTCCACACTTCTGTGCCTGCCTTTAAAAAGAGACACACATGGCATATTAGAATAACAATGACATATTTTAGTGGCATATTTTTTAAAGCCAGCTTTCTACTGCTGGGTTGTCAGATCAACCCCTTTTTTTTCCCTGATCAGGGGAAAAACTGAGCAGTGAATCTCTGGATGACGTAGCACCTCTATCTGATATGGAGTTTCACCATTTGGCTTACAAACTAGACTTTAAATGTTTGTAATTTGAAATTATTTAATCACTGGAGTACTGTGTAATACAGAAACTCACTGGTAAATGTGTTTTTCCATCAAAGAAATTAACAGGTTATAAGGGTAAATTAATCTGTTCTCCCACAGCTATGTGACCATTAAAGAAAGGAGAAAAATGTACAGAAGACCAAGTGTATCAATACATGGTGCTACGTTACCACGGTGCAGAAATTAGTTAAACTTTACTTTGAAGTGACTGCTGCTAACAGAAACATGTTAGATACTTTTGTTAATAATATTAATAAACCATGATAGGATGGGGGGGAGATGGGCAAATGAACAGGACTTAACAGTGCTGCCATCTTGATGTTGTTCTGAGATGCTTGCAATTCATTGCAGTCATACTGCTGTGATATTTACCCTTCTCTAGAGAGAGCCATGTTTTAAATGTGTGATCATCTTTGTGATGTGTCGACATGTGTTACACTAATCAATGCGTTTCGTTAATTAATTAGCCTACGTGTGGCCCCCACCCCTAAATGAGAGTTGGACTTGTTTCTTTTCTGGCAATGTGAATGACCTTAACCTTTGCTCGTGTGTCAATTAGGGCTTCAACAAATTACTCTGTTAATAGTCGAATAATCTATCAATTATTAAAATGAATAATTGATTATTTGGATTATAAATTGCTCAGTTATCAAATAACTTGTAGAGTTATTGCCCTTTCATTTACTTTGAAATAATTTTGTGCATATCTTGACTAGCAACGAAGACGGAGATAAATATCAATGGGTGGTAGAAGAGAGCAACTGGACTTCCTTGTAGATTCTTGAAGACGTTTCACCTCTCATTTCGAATGAGATGTGAAACGTCTTCAAGAATCTACAATGAAAGTCCAGTTGCTCTATAACACCCACTGTTACTATGACCTGGACGACTGAGAATCTTCACAGACATGAATTTCATTGTTTTAACGATCGTTCCTGCTAAAGCAAAAGATAAAGCTCCAGCATTGCTTTGAACTTTGAACCCTGTCAATGCATTAACTAAATGAACCACAAACATATTCTTACCTCCTTTGGTTTGTGTGTAGGAGCACTTGATGATGGTACTTGTCCTGTCTACAAATGTAAGATTTAAAATTCGCTGGCACAATAGATGCAGATATGTTAGATTTCCAGTCGGATTGACAGCCCTATTGTCAATATTCACTTATTTTCACATATTTTATATGTTTTGTGTTTTTCTCCCGTTCGTTTCTTTAGGCTATGGGATCCAGACCACCTCAGACTGAGTTACCAAAAGTGGAGCCAGTCAGTGCTCCACGGATTACCCCTCTGCTCAGTCAAGTACCAGACATCCAGAGGAATGACAGCCCTGTTAGAGAACAGACTTCTCCCAGTCCACCTGTAGCTGTAACTTTGAATGAACCCAAAGAGGAGGCTCCTGTTACAGTGTCTCAGTGTGAGTTGTGACTTGAGTTGAGATGGTGAAAGAAATCCACACAGCTTCCATTTTTATTCTTAATCTGCTGCTCAGAATTAATGTATCTGTGCTGACCTGTGCTGATTTCACATTGTGTAACATAAAACAGTGTTTTATGTTCTGTGAATCTTCGTTGGGCCTTATGAAATTCGGGTGTTTTTTTTTTAAATTCCAATAAACATTCCGATTTTTATGTTTTAAAGTATTTTCTTTTAAGAAAAGAACTACAGTTAACCAAATAATATCAAATTGGCTTCTTTGTATTTAACAAAATTGCTGGGTCAGGGTGTATATTGTGTATATTATGCTCAGCAAATTATTGACCTTAAATCGTTGATAAACAAATGTGCCCTGAATTTTACTTTGTAATTAAGGCCAGCATTTCTGTCTGTATATTGAGTCCATTTTTATTCCTTTTATACTTTTTACATTTTCTTCAGCTTTTATTTTATAGCGCTTTTTAATACCCAAAGACGCTTGCACAGAGTACATTCACATTAATTTCACGCACATTCATGTCGTTTTGCAGTTCCCTTTGTACAGAGTAACTCACTGCTGATAGTCTTACAATCCCTTTCGGGCAGTTGTGGGTCAGGGGTCTAGTAGTGGAAACCTGGCAGTGGTGGGATATGAACCGTGGATCTTCTGCTCGATAGTCCAGTATCTTAACTACCAGGTCACCACAGTCCTGGTGATGGACAAGACTAAAATAGAAACAGCTCTAGTTGGGAGGCTGAATATATGCATGTTAAAAGAGATGAATGTTAAGATTGGATTTGAATAGAATTAAATAATTAAACTCATTGAGCAGAGGAGGGAGAGAATTTCAGAGTCAAGGAGCAAGTCTTGAGAAGGCACCATCACCAAAGTCTTAGATGGAGGAATGGTGAGTAGTCCTGCTGTTGGAAGATCTGAGAGATCTTCTGTCCGTATTCTCCGCATCGCAAAATTAACAGGCCCTGTGGTCAGTTCTAGTTCAAAAATTATATGAATTGTTCCTCAAGTTTCAAGTTGTCTTGATTGTGCAGGCAGTGGTGAGCGTATGAGGAAGCCTCAGCTATCCTGCTTTTAATGCTTGTTTATTGGTTTGCTTTCTAAATGTAGTTATCAAACGAATCACGAACATACTCGGAGCTCCTCTGGTTTGTGTTCATAAAAGCACAAGAAATAATAACTTTGGTCTGAGACCATTTGAAACTGGGACATGTGGGACTGTGGTAGGCTAGTGTTTAAGGCACTGGACTCTGGACCAGAAGGCTCATGGTTCAAATCAAACCTGTGCCAAGCTGCTGCTGTTGGGTCCTTGAGCAAGACCATTAACCTACAATTTCTTAGATTGTAAGATTGAATCAATTATAAGTCGCTCTGCAAGGGCATCTACTAAATGCCATGAAATGTAAATGAAATGCTGAAATACTCAGCGTGAGAGTGTGCTGTGTTCATGTTTCTGTTCCCTAAACTTTATTTAATCACTACCTCTTGCTGAGCCAGTCATTTGTCAGGCTAATATCTTGATCTCTCCTCTCTTTCAGCAAACTTTCATTGCATTTCTAATACATGTACCATTGTCTTGTATGTAAGCAGTTATAATGCTTTGACCATCTCCTCTCTCCTTTACTCTCTGCAGTGAACCTGAAAGTCCAGCCTGACCCCTCTCCAGTTCTCAGTCAGCTGACCCAACACCAGAACCATACACTCCAGTCGGACCTGCCGGTTCAGGGCCGAAACCCCTCCCCTCCGATACTGCCTCATGAGTCCGCTTCCCCGGTGCCAAAGCCCCTCTTTGAGACTAATGCCCCAATGATGGCAGAACCTCTCCAGCCCAAACATGTCAGACCTCAGAGACGCAGGCTTCCTCCTCCTTCCAAGGTAACGGCTTCAGGTCTTACAAGGGTTTTATTTACTCAGCTTAGCACTGCTTTACATGACAGTGTGTTCTCGTCAAAATATACTGGTTTACACCAGCTTGTCATTGCCTGCGTTTTTGTTGCATGCTGAATAAAATGTTTTGTAACAATACTTTAAATGAATGTGAAGATTTGATCCATCTTTGTATTCATAACCACTGGTGCTGAAACCAATTGACTTATTCAGTGCTTATATCTCGGACTTGCTAGATCCCCTCTTCAGCAGTGGAGATGCCTGGCTCTGCTGATGTGTCTGGGCTCAATGTGCAGTTTGGAGCCCTTGATTTTGCCTCAGAGCCCACTGTGGAAAACTCTAGTCAATCAGAAACAGTCAGTCAGGAACCTTCACCTCCTGTTGCCCAAACCCAGAGCAGCATTTACTCTAAATCTAGTACTGTCAGGTAAGAAGCAGGTCTGGCTATGCAAATGGAGAGAGAACAACTCTGTATATGTGCTTTGATTAAAGATTTGCTGAGACTTTCCTTTCTTTCCAGCGAGACGATAACCAATCTACTTCCTGCCATCTCTGCAACGTTGGCAGAGCCCAGATATCCCAGCCCTTCTGTGGGCTTACCAACTGCCACGGCTCCCACTGCCTCTCCTTCCTCCAGGGTAGAACCACCCACCCTACGAAAGGAGCCTACTACAACCTCCAGCACCCCTTTCACTGTAAGCTGCTTCTTGCAGTCTAATACCCATTTTTTCCCTTAAACGTTTGTTGGTTGTTTAAGATCTGGCTTTGACATATCGTCTCATTTCTGCCTATAGAATGGGTACAGTGAGGTACAGACCTCGACTACGAAAGATGGTATGTATTCATCCTAATTAATATTCTGTCATACTGTAGAGTTAAATCCTTAATCAATACGTTTGCCCAAGTTATTGTCTGTCATATCAGCTTTAACTGCTGAAGTCTTAAGAATTACCAAATGAAATAAATCTGCATTTACATTTATGGCATTTAGTAGACACCCTTATACAGAGCACCTTATGATTTATTCTTGCATTAAAGCAGTTCTAGTTAAGGGTCGTGCTCTAGCACCCAACAGTGGCAGAAGTGGGATTTGAACCCTGGACATTCTGGTCCATAGTCCAACACCTTCACCACTAGGCTACCAGAGTCATGTGTGAATGACTAAAAACTTTCAAGTTTTATAAAAGATGATAATTATTGTATTGTACAGCACTAAGTGCTTTCATATTTTTAATTAATATTATTGTTTCAAATAAAACACATGTGCAATGTGTCTAAAGTTACTTTGGTCATGTCCAGGAGACTGTGGTAGCCTAGCGGTTAAAGTGTTGGACTATGGACCAGAAGGTTCTGGGTTCAAATCCCACCTCTGCCAAGCTGCCACTGTTGGGTCCTTGAGCAAGGACTTTAACCCACAATTGCTTGGACTGTAAGAATGTATGAATTGTAAGTTGCTAAATGCCCTAAATGTAAATGTCCGGTCATTGTCCATTTTGGTCAACAACCTGTTTCACAGAATGTAACGCAGACTGAGGTATTTTATATCATACCGTATCCATTTTTGAAACTGTTACACAGCCTGGTGTTCTAAAGCGTGATTTGTCGTTTAGATCTTCTAAAATATAAAAGGAAGCTTTTAATACATAAACATTATGAAATGCCTAGTCCACTGGCACAAACTCTGTGCTACTGCACAGCTGGCTGCTACCCAGATGCCCATCCTATGTGGGAGAGTATCACACTGCACAGTGATTCTCATTAATCTTTTTGGTTAGATGTTATCACTACTAGGGTCTGTGGTGACTTACTTGCACTAAGAATACTGTACTGTAGATGGAAAAATATAGGAGAGATCTACATTGAGCAAGAGATTTGTTGAGACTTCATGATTCTGTGTCTCGGCTGAAATGAGTTGCGCATCTCGACTTTCAAAGAGTCAGTGTTGTAGCAAGTTTTTCTCGTCATAATGCATTGAGAACTGAATTTGCTGAGTTCTGAGGTGGTTGAGTGACGAGGTATGATTCTGTGCTGTTTTTCTAATTGTGCCAGCTGTTCCCTTATGATGGACTAACTAATGGAATTTAGAGCTACTCTGAATTGGATTATGTTGGTTTGAGAAGTGTCTCTAGTAGCAAATGCTGTATGGTATTATTCTCAGGGCTTAGTATAGTATTTATCACTGTTGTTCTGCTGTTCAGATAAAATGAACATCTTGCTTAATAACAGAATTTTAAAGGGAACTCGAGGCTTTCAATTAGTTTTGGATTAGCAGGGGGGCATGCCAAAGTAGCAGGCACCTTATGACCAAGATTGTTGCACTGACATCTAGCGGGAAATATATGAATTACGCTACTTCGACAAAGACGACCAATTGACTGACAAAAATAGCCGGAAACTGCTTGGTGTTGTCCAGACATGCCTTTTTAAACAAAGTAGTACATTTGTACGATTATAAATCACTTGTTAACAATCAATTTAATGCGTAGTAATATGGCGTATTTTATCGTCAAACTTGGCCCTGAACAAACACTCAGCACGGTCGGCTCTGAAATTCATCATCGAATCATGCAGACGATCACATTCCTCAAGGCCGGTGACCTTTCTGTCATCTGATCATTAGAATTCTATTCTTGACATTGTTCATGTACTCCTAGATTACTTACTTTCAACCTCGGTCATGGGCTTGAACCATTTCTTAAGCCCAATCATCTGGTCCCCATGCCTGGCGGCCATTTGTGACAGCTGCTGTTTTCTCTTATTTCTCTTATGAGAAGCCATGACGGCAGCAGACGATATGAATAGTCACATGGCAGTCGTGAACCAATCAAATGGCTCAGATTGAAAGAATGTAAATTATTGCCACGTGCGTCCACATGGCGCTGGAAATGGAGACGCAGACGGCGCAAAAAAAAAAAAATTAATAATTTGAAATCCCTGGAACTAAGTTAACACTTCACAGTCGATCCCTGCTATCCAGACACATCAGGTTTTAACTAAAGTACTTTATGACAGGCAGGTTCAGCAGGGTGGACTATCCTGCTTGCTGCAAAAATAATAAGAAACGGTGTGAGGATAATAACAAAAGTCAAGGTGTTGACTCTGCCTCTAAATTCCCCAGAACTCAATCCGATCAAGCATCTGTAGGAAGTGCTTTACAGACAGCTCCATTGTGTCTCTACCTTGCAAATTGCAGCAATGAAAGAATCTATTGTTAATCTTGTGGTGCCATTTATCATGAGGGGACGTACACGATGTTAGGAAGCTGGTTTTAATGTTATGGCTGATCAGTATAGTTTTTTCATTAATTGTCAGTGCACAGCCACAGTAGTGAGCAGTGTAAGCTTTAACAGAATGCTTTTTAATTATTTAGAGTCCTTACAGTCATCATGTCTTATCTTGTTTGGTGTATCACATTTCATTGCCACTTATCTGCTGGAGGGCTGCCATGACGTTGCAATTGCCAAAAGGATGTATTTCTAAGCCAAGGCATTTTATTAGGTGTTTTTATAAGAGGCAGGATATGGAAGCTATCATCAGTGATGGGTGTTTGAGACAAAATTTGCTATCACATATCACAAAGCATATAAGGAAGTGACTAAATTAATTTACTTGTCATACTGTTCCCTATAGGCTATTGATGCTCTGTGTTTTATGTGTAATACTGAATTATTGAATAGGGTACCACTTTGGGCAAAGATCCTTGAGATGGGCAAGCAGTGAAAATGCAATTAAGTGGCATTAAAACATCAACGCCTTTGACAGTCCTTAAGTATATTTTAATACCTTAGTTCATTATTAGTACCAGTAATGAGGAAAAATAATTGAAGTACGCTGCCTGTCAAAGTTTTAGGAAATCCCTGTTTTTCCACGTTCAGTGATGTTTATGGAATAAACAGACTTTAGAATCATTTTGTTTCACAAAATTGACTCTAAATTTGTAACTCCTCAATGTAGCCACTATTTGTTGGTAATAGTTGAGCACTGACTAAGCATTCTGGAGTTCTCCCTTTATTTATTGATTGCTTGATGGGGTTTAAGTGTGAGAACTGCTGCATTGCTGTTCTATAATTAAAAACCTAGTTTCTTCTTCCTGTCTTCTAAGGTAGTTTTATTACTATGGGATGAACCCCTAAGTAACTAGAGGCAGACGAAAAGGTATTGCATGACGTTGCAACATACTGTGGTAGTCTTTCAGGTCAGGGTGCCTTTTTCTCACTGTTGCTGTAGCAATATCCACCATCCCACAGTGCATTGTTGTCTAAGTACTGCCTTAATCTGCTTAAATATAACAAAAAAGTAAATAAATAAATGGGAATGTTCTAAAACTTTTGACCAGTAGTGTACAAGGTGTGTGCACTAATTCTGTTATACATGGGATGAAAGAGCCCCTTGTTGGACGCAAAGCCTCATCCAGACCGCAGATAACAGCAGGCGAGAAGACCAATCACGTGTTGCATTGTGACACTGACAAGGTGGGAATTAGGGATGTCCCGATCCAATCGTGTGATCGGAAATCAGGCCCGATCAGGTGGTTTCAGACTTGATCGGAATTGGATGTTGCATCCTGATCAGGGATCGGATATACTGTATATTTTATTCTCATTATTTTGATCAGCGCTATATATTTCAAGCTTATTATTACAGATAAATACCCTAGTACATGGTTTCTCAACCGGGGGGCAGCGAATTGCTCTCTGGGGATCCGCATCAGATCTCTGAATCACGCATCTTAGAATGTGCTCATATGACAGAATGAGCAAGAGAGTAGAGAGAGAAGCGGTGATGTCTGTTTGTGTGTCTGCGCGCGTATCTGTATGTCTGCGCGCGTCTGTGGTTGCAAAAAATGTCCTGATTGGCTTATTTTGCTGAGTAAACCAATCAGCTTTGTGTGGGAGGGTTTTTATGGGTTCGTCATGGCAGAGAGAAAGTGCCTCAAAAAAAACACAAGTACTAAATCCACTTCACCTCAGATTACAAAAAACAGTATCTTTACCTAATAAGGGTAAAAATAATGACAGTTTAGTGAGACTTCAGTATTACCCATGGTGGATTGAATGATTGTAAAAGGCATGTGGAGGTGAGTAGGGTCATTTTAATGTGCATTAGGTCTATATTTAAGTCTACAACAGGCTGTCATGAAAAGATCAAACTTATTGTAGATTTCCATAGACCAACAATATAAGAATAAGCCGTTTACAAAAATATAATAGAATGATTTTGCACTATTACTACTTGATTGTTCAAGCTACCTCGAAGAGATGTGCACTTTTTAAGTGTTAAATGATAAAATAAGATGAATAAAATAAAAATAGGGGACAACCTGGATCTGTTTATTTTGCATTTGTTTATTTTTTTAACGTGTTATGAAAGTATCGGATCGGGATTCGGTATCGGCAGATACTCAAAATCAGATGAATCGGATTGGGGCCAAAAAACCTGGTCGGGACAGCCCTAGTGGGAATTTTCCCATGGGAAATCATAAACATCGCTCCTTTTATCTGCATGTTGGTTATCCAAACCCTTTCCCAGATTGAGGTACATTTGGGTGACAGGGTTTGACTGTACTGTGAATTTTAAATAAGCTATTCCACACTGCGTAATCTATCGGAACAAATCTGAGGTTCCGTTCCAAATGACAGTCTTTAATGGAGTATTTTGTTTTTGTGGACACTACATACCTGCTCCAAACATAAAATATACAAGGCCTGCTCGGAACCATTGAGTGTCTGAAGCTCCATTTAACCCTGATTTGTCTCAGCAGTTGAATGGATATTGTATTTTTTCTCTAGCTGCCCCTACGAGCACACCTCAGGCTATGTCCACATCTCTGCCCAATGAGAACAGCATGACCTGTTCATCCCTACCGTCATCATCCTCTTCAGCACCAGCTCCTACTCCCAGCACAGCCCTTCCGTCCCTCAGCAGGTATATTACCACTGTATGCATGCATTAGTGTGGACACTAATGTGATTTATTCTTTCTTACTGATCTTGTTTCACTCTCATCTCTCAGCAGTCATGTGAGCAGTGGAACCACATTAGGCTCTACCAGTTCTGCTCTGAATGTAAGGGCTTTTCTCTTTTTATTTAAACTCTTTAAGTGCTGTATTAGCATAATAAACCTTTGTCTCATGTTGACTAGACATGGGCAGGTAATGACATTTAGATAAATGAGTGTCACCTGGAGAATTATATCAATAAACAATATCATGATACCAATTTCTAGGAAGCATTGTGTCCAAAGCATTGATTAATCAACATGTAGCATAATTTCAATATGGTATAGCTTTTATTAGCACGCAATTATTTTTGAAGCCTATATAAGACTTGGCAATTGTTGTGGCTCAATCATTGTAACATTTCTGCAGTCAGTCTGCCCATGAAAGTGAAACCAGTATAATCTTATAAAGAAAAAAAGTGATGCAAATACTTAATACCACCCAGCACTATATTCCAGCATTCATTGCAAATTGGAAAAAAAATACATATACATACATATGTAGAGGTGTGTGTGTGTGTCTATATATACATTACTCAAAACAATAAAAGGAACACTTAAACAACAATGTAGCTCCAAGTAAATCAGACTTCACGTGGAGGCCACACACAATACTGAGCCTCATTTTGACTTGTTTTAAGGACATTACA
>JAVSBU010345952.1:0-10332 GCA_033118015.1 Loricariichthys derbyi | reverse complement strand
GGGAGGAGGATCAGGGAGGGGATGTATGGATGCAGTTGGAGAGGATATGGAGGTGGTTGGTGTGGGGACAGAGGATGCTTTTCTCAAGAACCCAGCAGTGGCAGCTTTGACTGTGATCACGTTTCTTAATGCTGAATGTTAATAGGATTGCAGGAGTCTTGACCTTTTGTGACACACTTGCTGGAATAAACAATTCTAATTGACCTTTTAGCACACAGGGAAAAAAAAACACAGGAGAGGATTAAACACACCTCCTGCAGTAACCATACTGGGTTTGGCTTTATGGCTATTGTGAAGTTGTAACTGGATAAACGAGTTCAGTAATTTATTCCAACATAATAATGAATGCTGTTCTATTTTAAAGTATGCTTTACATACAATATCTCTCCATAGGCTCTCCTGTAACTGAGTGGTAAATGTATGTAAAATTCTAAAAAAAAGATGGGGAAAAGGATTCTATCAATGGGAAGACAATCAGGTGTGAGTAGGCACCTTGTTGTATTTATAGAAGCTCTATCAAAGTCTGATCTTCACGACACGTTTGTGCATTGTATCAAAAACAAAGGAGATTTATGTGGGTCTCAGAAAAAGTGTTGAGGCTCATAAGGGTGGCAAAGGTTATGAGACCATCTCTAAAAGTCTGGGCTCCACCAGTCCATCAATCAGAGTTTGTGCACAAATGGAAGAAACCAAGAAACCAACAAAGATCACTCGAAGAGCAAGATATGTAATGGTTACAAATGAAGCCAGGGCAACTTCTAAGCAACTAATGGCCTCTCTCATATTGGTTAATTTTGATGACTGTGAGTCTACCAAGAGAAAAGCGTAGGACAAAAATGGCATGCATGGAGAAAACTGCTACTTTTCGCAAAGAATAATTCAATGGAAAAAAGTAATTATTTAAAAATGGAAAAGTCCTGACTTTAAATTCAACATTTACATTTGACATTTAGCAGAATTACAACTAATACAGTCTTACTTCCAATCCAAGCTATTGTGGGTTACGGGTTTTGCTCAAGGAACCAACAATGGCAGGTTAGCCGAGATGGGATTTGAACCCAGATCTTCTTATCCATAGTGCAGTACTTTAACCTTTAGGCTACCACAGGCCTGTACATCAGAAATACTTTCATTTAAGGAAACACAGCAACATAATTTTCCTCTTTTATCTCCTTTTAGGACTTATGTTAAAATAAAATCATGATTTAAATCATATTTATGCAGAAATAAGGAATAGTTCTAAAGGGTTCACATACTTTTAAGTACCACATTTTAAGTCCTCACAAAGCTATATGTGGTCCAGTTTGTTGATAAATTAGGTCGAAATAAAAATAAATGATCAGTTCATATTTTTGACTGTGCTACTAATTGATAACAGACATTCACTTAAAAACATCGCTTTTGATTTTATTATAAAGTATCTAACGAGCAAAAACACCCCTATTAGCCCTCATTCAAATAGCTTAGGGTTTAAAACTCCTGCCATTCATTAGTAATCATCTTTAATCAGTCTGATTACCATACAATTCAGCTGCAGACGTTCAGACAATCTGATAAAGTGCAGCATATAGGTTTGATGTTGAGTTGAAAAAGAATCACATGATTGAGATCAAGCATCATAAATAAGACCATAAAATATGAAGATATCACAAGACTGTCACATGCATCTAAAAAAAAACATCTTCCAACAATCTGACAAAAGTGAAAAGGCCTCATTTATTTTTAATGTATGAATGAGTAAGATTTGTATAATCATATGTTAAAGTTTTGGCACCCTTAGTCAAATGATGAGAAGATAAAATCTGCACCAAAATGACAAATATGATGAAGCATTAAAAAAATCCATGGACTTTTAATACATTACAAAAGAGTTTCAGATAGATCTGTAAAATACGTCACTTACTGTATACAGAGGAGCCTAAAAATAATGCACAAAATTACGTACATTACTCTGGGATGACAAAGCCATTAATAATAACAACAATAAATGTTTAATTATTAATAATAATTCATTACTACTACTAATAATAAAAAACCCAAAATCCAAAAAAGTTGGGACAGTATTGAAAATGCATATTAAATACACAGTGTTCTTTACATTGACTTTGACTTTTATTCCATTGCAGACAATATAAACCCAAGATATTTAATTTTTGGCTGGTCGGCTTAATTTAATTTCTTAATAAATATACATTCTTGCATTTCAGGCCAGGAAGAGGTGGTACAGTAAAGCGTTAACAACTTGTAATGTTGCCATTCCTTTCATGACACTAAAAAGACATTTAGGCTCCGATGATACCAAGTCATTCAATGTTGAGGTTCTCCTTGGGACTGACAGGGATGGATAAACTTAGGAATGAGATCATCAGAGGTACAACACAGGTTAAACAACTAGGAGATAAAGTTAGAGAGGACAGACTGAGATGGTTTGGACATGTCCAAAGGAGGGACAGCGGGTATATTGGTAGAAGGATGTTAGAAATGAAGTTACCAGGAAAAAGATCAAGAAGAAGACCAAAGAGGAGATATATGGATGCAGTTAGAGAGGATATGGAAGTAGGTGTGAGGACAGAGGATGCAGAGTGAGATGGAGGAGGATGACTCACTGTGGAGACCCCTGAAAAGGGAAAAGACGAAAGAAGAAGAAAAAGAAGAAGAAGATACCAAGTCATTAGCTCCTCAGGTCTCATTTTGCTGCCAACACGTCTTAAGGTGTGCAAAAGTACGGGGTCGTTGTCTCATTTTCCATTTTGACATTCTCTATACGGACTCTACTAGGGACAGGTCAGGACTGCAGGCAGACCAGTCTAGTGCCCGTACCCTATTTTTCCACAGTGTACAGCATGTGGTTTTGCATTGTCTAGTTGAAAAATGAATGGACATGCCTTAATAACTTCTCATCTTGAAAGCAGTTTGTGTTGCTCTAAAAATCTCAATGTGCTTTTCTGCATTAATGCTGCATCACAGAAGTTTGCTAAGGCTTCTGACCTGACTCTGTATCATGACAGACCTTGGCTTTTAGACCTGTTGCGGATAACAGTCTGGATGGTTCCTTTTCGTCTTTGGTCTGGCACACATGGCATCCATTTCTTTCAAAAAGGATCCAGGACACTGATTCATCTGAGGACAGCACATGTTTCCACTGGGTGATGATCCATCATAGATGCCTCTGAGCCCAGAGAAGTCAAAATATTGCTTCTGGAAGTGGTTATAACATAAGGCTTCTTTAGGACAGTTTTAAGTGGGGTTTGTGAAGGTAACTCTCTATTGTAGTGCTTTGATAAAGGTTTAATAAAGGTTTTCCTGGTTCTATCAGCTCTTAATGAGAGACGGCTTCTGATGCAGTGCCGTTGATGAACCATAGAGGGAGAACCACGCTTCCAACCTTTCATTGAGAAGCATTGTTTTTAACCTCTTGAGACCCTGCGTTCTCATATGAGTACATTACAAACAACTTCCTGTACAAAGACAAAGTTTAGTTTTTATACTTGTTAGGTCCTACTAATCCCAAATAGCTAGGAGAAATTAAAAATGCACACCAAGCAAAAGTCCAGGTCTCAGGAGGTTAAACATTTAAAGAGTTCTCTCACGATATTGGTTATAGAACTGGAGATCCTCTGGCCATCTCTGCTCATCAAAGACTCAGCTTTTCCTCAGTGCTGCTTTTGTAGCAAATTATGATTACAATCACCTTTTGTCATTACATGTTCAAAAACAAATTATTTAGTTTTTGTTCATACATTACTAGCTCTAAATTGCCTCAGTCTTTTGTGGAAGGTGTTGCAGGCCTGAACTGCAGGAAGGGATGTTTTATTAACAAACAAAATCAAGTTGACTAATGAAAACATGAAATATATTGGGTTCATACCAAGATATTTGGTCTGCCTTTAAATAAAAGTGAAAGAAACCACGTGAATAATGATAATAATAATGTTAGTAATATAAAAATAATAACGATTAAACAAAATATAAAAAACATATCTATACTGTAAATAACAACAACAATGCTAATCACTTGCTTATTTTCCGTAGCTGCTTAATCCAGTTCATGGCCCTGGGACTTATAGTGCCTGATAATAATGATGACGATGATTTCATTTGTTTCATTTGTTATGGTGCTGACTCTCACTTCTTTAAGATTTACTCTACTCAGATCTACTTAGTCACCATTAGCGTGCAGCATCCAGCATATAATGCTAATGGTAAAGCCATAAGGCTAGCTTTATATGCTGTGCATGTTCCTTTGCCGTTAAGGCATTACCCTTAGTGTTATATACTGCACGCTATGCACTATTTACCGTTAGCCTTATACGCTGCATGCTACCCACTCCTCACATTCCTTTGTGTTTAAGGCTCTACTGTTAGCGTTATACGCTGCATGCTACATGCTACGCACTCCTCGTGTTCTTTTGCCATAAAGGCTTTAATATTAGCGTTATACGCTACATGTTCCTCGCATTCTTTTGCTGTTAAGGCTTTACCGTTAGCGTTATACACTGTATGCTACGAGCTCCTCACATTTCTTTGCTGTAAAGGCTTTACTGTTAGCGTTATATGCTGCACATTACGTGCTCCTCACATTCTTTTGCTGTTAAGGCTTTACCATTAGCTCAATACACTCCATGCTATGTGCTCCTCACATTCTTTTGCTGTTAAAGCTTTACCATTAGTATTATATGCTGTATGCTACATGCTCCTCACGTTTCTTTGCTGTAAAGGCTTTACCATTAGCATTATACGCTGCATGCTGTGTGCTTCTTTGCTGTTAAGGCTTTACAGTTGGTGTAATACTCTGCATGCTACGTGTTCCTTGTGTTCCTTTGCCATTATGACTTTACTGTTAGCATTATACCCTTCATCTTAAGTGCTCCTTTGTCATTTAGGCTTTACCTTTAGTGTTATACGCTGCGTGCTATGTGCTCCTCACATTCCTTTTCCTTTGAGGCTTTACCGTTAGCATTATACACTGTACACTATGTGCTCCTTTGCCGTTAAGGCTTTACTGTTAGTATTATATGCTGCACGCTATGCGCTCCTTCCATTCCTTTGCTGTTGAGGCTTTACCGTTAGTGTTATATGGTGAATGCTACGTGCTCCTTTGTTGTTAAGACTTTACTGTTAGTATTATATGCTGCATGCTATGCTAAGCCTTTGACATTAAGGCTTTACTAGGCTTTAACACTAAAGGCTTTAGCGTTATACGGTGCACGCTAACTGCTCCTCACAATCTTTTGCTGTTGAGGATTTACAGTTAGCGTTATGTGCTGTACACTATGTGTTCCTTTGCCGTTAAGCCTTTACCATTGTTGTTATACTCTGCACGCTATGCGTGTGTTCTGTTGCTGTTACGGCTTTACCACTAGTGTTATACACTGCATGCTATGTCCTCTTTTGCTGCCAAGAATTTACTGTTGGCATTATGTGCTGCATGCTATGCGCTCCTCATGCTCCATTGCTATTAACTCTTTACCTTTGGCATTATATGCTGCACGCTACACGCGCTTTGTGTTCCTTTGCCATTAACATTTCAGCCTTAGCATCTCTCACCGCATGCCCCATGTGCCCCATGCCCACAGCATCTCTCACCACATGCCCCACGTGCCCCATGCCCACATCCCATGTCCAGCCTAACTTGGAGTTGGCCCCTCAGTAAAAGCATCCCTCTTGCAAGGAGGAAAAGGCATTGTAGGACCAGGAGGTCCGAGGTCATGATAGGGACCCCAGATAGAGTAGGCTTAGTGCTCTCCCAAGGTCACTACTGCCCCAATTCTGGATCTACAAGCAAGTCCAGTTGCTCTCTTCTACCTCCGACTGTTACCATGAGCTGGGCAACTGAGAATCTTCACAGACTTATCAATCTGCACAATTTGTAATTGATTGGCAAGCTTTGGGTTACACAAATCTAATAATCATGTACAGAGCTATATGCTGAAAAATTTTTTCTCAAATTGTAATCTCTGTACTCCATATTTTGTAGACTGTTTCATATTGCGCTTAAACTTTTATTACGGTCATTCTGAGATGTTTGCACCCAAAATGAAAGCGAGCTGTCTTATGGGTGGAGGGTTATGGTGATTGTTATTATTGCTAAATGTGTAGCGATTTTCCTGGTCTTCTTTAGTAGTAGGCATTAAATAATAAAATTAACTAGAGAGGTGCATTTCCTGCAGAAAATGCGAGTGTGATTGCCACAATGCAAGTGCCGGGTCAGGGGGCTCTCTGGTCCATGCATGCCGATTTTCATGTTTCTAGCTCAAAAATTGAGTTACGACCGTTCGAAGTTGGCCATAATGTTAAGTCAATGGGAAATTTCTCTCACGTTTTCGTGCATAGCGCGCTAATGCGACATATGATTTCTTATCTGTATACAAGCACACGTCTCCCGAGAATTCTGCGTGTTTTGGTGTTTGTCCCGTGTCGATATCTCGAAAACCGCAGGGCGAGCATTGACAGAGTGTGCTCAATGCTTTTCCTAAGGGCGGATATTGTGGGCGTGGTCAAAAGTGACTGGAGTGTCCAATCACGCCATGATTTCAAATGCAGGGTGCTCCTCAGTCCATGCCTGCTGATTTTTGTTTTCCTACCTCAAAAACTGACAGAGTTAGGGCCATCTGAATTTGGCTGTAATGTTAAGTCAATGGGAAATTTTTCTGGTGTTTTCGCGCATAGTGCGCGAATGCGAAATGCGATTTCTTATCTTTATACAAGCAACCGTCTCCCAAGAATTCTGTATGTTTCAGTGTTTTCCCGTGTCGATATCTCGAAAACTGTGGGCGAAATTGAGCATCAAAAAATGGCAAAATAACATAGTGTTCAATGGGTTTCCTAAAGCTGGAAATTTTGGGTGTGGTAAAAGTGACTGGAGTGCCTGATCATGCCACGACTTCAAGTGCCGGGTCAGGGTGCCCGACCGTCCATGCATGCCGAATTGCATGTTTCTAGCTCAAAGATTTTCAGAGTTACTCCCGTCCGAAGTTGGCTGTAATGATAAGTCAATAAGAAAATTTTCCTCACGTTTTCGCGTGTAGCGTGGCCATCTGAATTTGGCTGTAATGTTAAGTCAATGGGAAATTTTTCTCGTGTTTTCGCGCATAGTGCGCGAATGTGAAATGCGATTTCTTATCTGTATATAAGCAACTGTCTCCCGAGAATTCTGCACATTTCAGTGTTTGTCTCGTGTCGATATCTCGAAAACTGTGGGTGAAATAGCGTGTCAAAAAACGCCTGAATAAGAAGAAGAAGATAGATAGATGACCTTCGGATAACAATAGTGTGATTGCCTATAGGCAACCACACTAATAAAAGTGAATGAGTCTTTCACATGACATGTTTAAAGCTGCATTCAGTAGTACAAATTTAAATTTAGTCCATAGCATCCTTTAAATACTGAGACAGAAGTATGGAGCAGAGTCAGGTCCGGACCTTGTGTGTGTATTGAAATATTGATGTAAAGTGCTTTAGTCATGATTCTCCTGCTGCTTTTTTCTCTAACCATTAAAAGCTCTTCTCTTTGAAGTGAGCACTATTGAAGTGTTAAGTACTGATATAGATTTATTACTGAAATGTCTGCCTGTGCTCTGATGTTTCTCCCTAAAGTACAGTCACACAGACATTACAAAATACATTTACTGCTATCGATCTGGTGTCAGTGGACCTAGAGTTCAACCATGACTTTTTCCCTTTTGGAACTGGTTCCCAGTACTGTGAGTGAGAGAAAATATTTTTTAGACCCTGGCCGTAAACGGCCATAGTGGACTAAAGTGTAGTGTAGTGTGATATACTCTAAGACCCTCATCCCAGGACCAGGAGTAGTTCAGGAATTTTGGTCTTGGAGCAATAAATGAGTCTCAGTCGTTGTATAAGTGCTGAGTAAAAAAATGAGTCTTTAGTCTTTACTTGAAGACAGAAAGAGTCTTACCAATTCAAACATCAAGTAGAGGTTCAGTCCTTCTCTTTAGTACCGGTACTAAAGTCTTGGTCCTTGTCTTGCTTTGATCTGTAGAGTCGAAAATTGTCATTTACCATTTTCACCCCAGAACATCAGAGAACCTCCTTCAGCTTGAACCACACCTTGCATGCAGTCCTCATTGAAGGTTTCCTGAACAGTCCAATTTTTGTCTTTTCTCCCACTGTAACTGGGCAACTTTGTGAGCAGAAGTAAGTAAAAGCTTCTTATGTCACTCTGCTCCAAATGTTCATGGTATGCAGTTCCCTGTGTAATGTTCCTTTGGAAAATGGTTTTGAAGGACCTGCGTTGACTTCTAGGGAAAAATCATTCTTGGAAACAAAGTGTTATTCACAGTCCTTGTCCATCAGTTTTCTCTTTCAGCCACAATTCTGTTGAGAATTTTCTCTAAAATGGCATTACTGAAACTGCTGGTATAGCCGTATGACTGTATGCTTCAATACTCCTGCAAATTCAGCTACTTCCTTTACACTATGGCCATTGGCACAACTCCTTTTGGCCAATCAGTAAGATCTGCTTTGGGGCCCCATTTTCCACAGATCGAGTGAGACACTTAGAGCACTGTACCACCTCTTCTCAAGCTATGAATCCCATCGCACACCTCGCAGGTATTTATAGCCTGATTGTCGTCATGCAACGCCATCTGCAGGAGTCTGAAGTTACTACCACCGCCTTATATTTACTGTATATCTTACTGACCTTCTTAATCAGTATAGCCCATCCTGACCACTTCCGAAGAGCTCAACTGGGGAAAGACGTTCTTCTGTCACCTCTAAACTCAGAACAAGTGTCCACATTGTGCGGTGGTCAAATGTGGTAGCATAATACTGCAAAAAAGAGTCTGCATAGCAGTAATACTGCCGGTCGAGCCAGGAACTGCACAGATTGTTCAAATTTGAGAGAAGATCATCTCCCTGCTGCAACCTTTTGCCCTCTTGGCCATCCGTGGTGCCTGTGGAGATGGCAGATGGACGTGTTCCACGGTGTGAGCATGGTCTCGCTGCAGAAGTTCGCCACCTGTTGGTGAAAAAAGAATGGTCGCATGGTCTATAAGTTTTCTGGAGGGATATCAACAAAATTACTTAAAAGTGGGATTTAAAGGGCTCTACGTGAAACATTTATATAAATAAAGGTTACTCCTAATAAAGGTTGCTGTTATTATTATTATTAAAAGTCGATTTTCTACAAAGCAGCTTGTAAGGCTCATTAAACCTGTTTCAAAGCCTTTCACTCACTGCTTTTGCCTCTAAATGTATCTTCATGAGTTGATGGTAATAAATCCAGACGTCTGAGCATCCCACAGGCTCATGTGTCCTGACAGGAAGTTGATGTGTGAAGGCAGTGTGTGTTTCAGTCATGTAATATTGTTAGCGTGTCAGTCAGCGCCGTCAGATTCCGTCTGTCGTGGTGCTGGCCTGCACATGACTCAGACTTTATCTTCTAACCCTTGTCACAGTCGTCATGGACTGTCAGCCTGAGTCTGCCACCCGTTCCTCAGGCCTCAGAGGATAACAGAAAACAAAGAAAAGAGAGGCGAGCTCTGGGAAACTGAGCCTCAAATGCTCTCCACTCCACAGCAGTCACGCTGAGAAGGCAAAACATGGGGGATAAAAGCTGCAGGAAAGTCACAGATCCAATCTTTCAGGAAAGTAATTGAACTCAGAAGCATCAAATGGTGAAGAAAGTAGCGCCTGTGTTTCCTCTTTCGGAGCCACTAATGCAGAACTCAATAACAGTACCTCGTCCTCCAGCAGGAGCTCTTAGCTGCACACAGAGACTCTGGGGCTTAGGATAGAGAATTATTAAGATTATTCTGGATTTGGAAAGACTCTGGGTTTTGGATGAACCTTAATGAAATATGAATTAAAAACCAAGAGCTTCACAAGATCCTGCTCTCCACAGAGAAAAGTGCAGGGGAATATGAGCAAATATTTCTGATGACATATTATTATTATTAATATTATCATTATCATTATAGGTAAGCTCAGGTTAATGATTATCTGACCAACGTCAGTTCACGTAATCAGCCTAGTAATAATAAATTAGTAAAGGAAATAAAAATCTGTCTTTAAACTCTGCCTTTGTAGCTGTAAACACCCAGACAAATAACTGCCATAAACAGTATTTATGTCTTACTTTGACGGTTTATATTTTTCATTTTGGTTATTTTAATGAATATTGATTTACTTTGCATTAAGTATATGACTCTCTATTTGATCTTCAGCTTTATTACCCCTTGTAAACTATAAAATTTGTATTTTGTTATGTAAAATCTATTAAAGGACGTATCTTAATAGTTTTAAGAGATAGTATAAACAATTACAGAGTTGAAAGTTTATTCGTTACTATATAATTCCATCAATATG
>JAVSBU010345942.1:0-10333 GCA_033118015.1 Loricariichthys derbyi | reverse complement strand
TAGTAATATAATCACTTTATTGGTTATATTTATAATCACCCAATTGAGCAAGCTGGAGGCAACAGCCACAAGGAAAACCTCCCTGAGAGTTATCAGGAAGAAACCTTGAGAGGACCGATCCTCCTTGGGCTTAAGGTATATGCCTGATGAATAGCTTAGAGAATAGCTTTGAGTCCGAATAATGTCACAACTGAGCCTGCATTGCCAGTTATCTGGATGTTTCAGACAAACACTTCAGAATGGCTACAGGAATATGTATTCAACCTTTCATCACTGTCTGTGAAAACGATATTCCAGGAATGACATTTCTGCATGAAACGATCGCAGACCACAAGCATAGTTCAGCTTAAAATGTGGCTGGAATATCAAGGCTTGCCTGTTACCAGTAGAAAGATGGATTTAATGAGCAGGTGAGTTGGAAAGTTGCTAGCTGTTTGTGTCAGTCAGACTCGGCAGTGGTTGTGGCCAGATTGGTCCCGTCATGACTCTGTATCGTCTTATTAATACCCAATTGACCAGACTTTTTACATACTGTTCATACTGTCTCTAACTGTATTGTGAATATTTGGGTTTTCAATTTTGAATGATAGCTAGTAACGTTAGTTACTTGCAAACTGATGATAAAGTCATGACTTCAATGCTTTTAAAAATTTATAAGACTCCATAGAAGCCCTGTATTTAGTGTGTTTAGTGCATGGTACCATTGGCCACTTCTGGGTTTATGTTAGCAATGTTACTGACTTATTAACAGTAAAACCCAACCTGTTCTGGAGTATATGTAGCTGGTATATACAGACATGGGGATGTTAATATCCTTGGTAGGATAATGCACAAAAGACAAAACCTGATTGTTAAGCAGCTTGATGTATATTATGGTTCATATTTACTGTCACCTAAACCAATGGATCCACTTCCACATAATTAAAACACCCCCAGAGCATCACATTTCCAGCTTGAAGCACACCTTGCATGCAGTCCTCATTGAAGGCTTCCTTCAATGTAAGATGTAAAAGAGGACCCAAGTGCAGACAGCTTCATGAATAATGGTAGGTTTGTTTAACTTAAAGTAAAGCAATTCAAAACAACACAAATAAACACAACAGAAGCAAACATTAAAAAGAAAATAAGGAAAGCCTTGTTGGTTGCTCCCTGGGGCCGACGGAGCCAGGGCATGCGGAAACGACTAGGACATGTCCGGAGTTAAGTAGGCCTGATTTTATGGTTGGTGTACTGAGCTAGCCAACCATGTTGTGTGGACTTGCTTTTACAGCCAGTGTACTGTGCCAACCATGTGGGGATGAGGGTGAGATACGGCAGGCGGCAGTGAGGGCACGAGTCTGGGTGGTGTCTCAACCTGTGGATTCCTCACTCCCATAGGAAGGGCTGGAGGGTGGCCGAATGGCGCCAAGGGAACTCGTACTTTCCCTACACTAACACTCTCCCTACCATACCGAACCTGCTGGCTCTATGCCACCCTCCCTCCTCCAAGGAAGGATGGACCTCTCCTCCCTAACTCCCTCAGCTGCCAACGAGCGGGACTAGTGTGCCTATGGTGTGCGCGAAACCGCAATACGGGTGGAATTCTGCGTCACCGTGGCACCACAAAGCCGATGCGACCCACCTGTGTGCTTTCCATTTGAATAATTGCATCCGTGAAGCTTTTCAGTCAAGAACAATGGAAAAAAAAAACCACTTCAACATAATAAAAAGACATCCGGGTATTTAAAAAAAAAACATTTTTATTATAAATGCCTTTCTTCATGTTTTCTGCTCTTCAGCTGATGTGATAATAATTTTAGCTTCAGATCAAGGTTATAGTTAATAATTATAAAATGTACGTCACATAATACAAAAACATAATTCACATAATTTTTTGTAATCTGCAAAGAGTATGAGAAAAGAAGAAGGATTTTTGCCATGATACACTTAAAAAACCCTGGAAAATGGATTATGTTTAAGTCATGATTATTATGTTATATTCTTATCTCCTGGTAAAAAGTGATCCTCAGTGCCAGTTTCAGTAGTTCCCAATGAGCTTTTGACTGGATGGAATATAGAATCTCAGTCAGTTCACTTTCTTGTCTTGTATTCCTTCTCAAATTCCATTTCACAGCCACTTTCTAATTCTGCACAAGGATAAGGAATTTAATTATTAAAATAGCAGATGTATTTGCTCTATTACCATAATTTTACAGTACATTAAGTGACCCTACAATCTATTCAATGCATTTTTAATCCACCCATATTTTTCATCAGATGGCTGTGTTACAAGCATGGATTGCGTTTCCAATTCAAATCCATTTTGTATATCTATTGATATTTAACATGAGGCATGCTAATGCATTTTAACTGGAATCCAGATTTTGTGCAAAGCCTGTGATTAAAGTACATGGTAACACAAACAAAATTGGTGGCTAAACTGTTGCTGTGTATGTTCCTAGTGGGATGAGGCACAATCTTCTAGCTCCAACCTTCAGAGAAAGCAATTAAATCAAGTTTCATCCTAGAAAGGCTCTAGAAGCTTGCCCTAAGCCCAGCATTACACTAATCCTAGCCAGGAAACTCAATGCGGATTGCAGAAACCCATATGACACTCAGCAAAGTTCTTTCTCTCGTTCACACACAAACACAACCTCTGTCTCTTGGTGTCAAATTAACAATCACACAACAGGAATGAATGGTTATAGTGCCTCAGCTTTCTTTGAAACTGTGTCAAAGGGATTACCTCTTGTTTGGAAGTAGCTGTGTTTGTGTGTGTGTGCTCCTTTTGTACTGAATACCCAGTGGAGCCCAGAGAGGTGTAAATAGTCAGATCTGATCAGATATCAGTAAGCCAAAAATAGCATACGCTGTATATAATAATCCGGTTGCTCAGTATGGTTAGTGGATATGAGGACATCAATGACATCAAGCCCAGATATAACCATGGACCTAGTCAGAATGTGAAATACAAATGTCCACATTTTTCCTGTACTTGTGCTCTGTTTGCTGCCATGATTCCCTATTTGTTTGATTGTTTACATTACCAAGGATATGTTTTCCACAGAACAGGTACAATGAAAAATAGTGCAAGTCATTAAGGAATAAAAGTTGAATTGTGTGTGTTAATAGAAGCTCCCTATGGTTGACATGTGACACAATATAGGTGTGACATTTTATTCTATTTTAAGGAAATTATTATCATAAAACAAATAGTTCCAATTCTAAAACCTGATTGGCTAAGTCACACTCAAAGTCATTCTCAGAACAGCTAAATTCTGTATTAATGTGAAATCTGTATTAATATAAAAATAATACACTTGGCAGTGTATTTTGGTTTACTTGGTTGATTAACAGTGATGAATAGTGTAGAGAGACAGACAAAATTAAAGAGAGAAAATGAGAAGATGCTGAAAGTAATGCTCTAAAATTATAATTATTGAAGCAAAACTAAATAAAGAGGATGACTAACAAACTATGAAACAACAGCTACTGTCTCTCTCTTTACATCTACAAAGAAGAGCAATATAATAGATGTGGCTAATAGACTACACAGTGAATGAGCACAGTGTTTTAAAACCCCAGCAGCACTGCTGTATCTGATAAAATCATACCAGCACAACACACACTAACACACTTACACCACATCGGTGTCACTGTAGTGCCGAGAATGATCCACCACCCAATTAATACCTGATCTACAGTGGTTCTTAAAAAAACAAAAAACAAAAAAAAAACCCGCTTTGCAAAGGGGACCAAGAAAGTATGTAACCATTGTTACCACAGCTGCTCGGTCCACCAGAGGGTGCCTGTGCTCCACCAAGTGAGACCACGCCCCAAAGGATGCTCACAAGCTTCAGGTGCATTAAGCACTATATATTCAGCGGAATCAGACCTGGTGCTTGTTGCATCCTCACTTTTTGTGGTTTTGTTGGCCTCTTTATTTCGCTTCATACCCTTGTTTAAATTGCTAGCATTTGCTATTTGCTATTGCGTTTATTTGTGCTATTTGTCTCAGTCTTTTGAGATTATCTTTCGGCTTTATTTCCGCCCTTACTGTTCTCTTGTTCTCGCCCCGCTCTCGCATTATTTGGGCGGCACTCAGTGACAGTGTATGGTTTAAGCTGGAGCTGAGATCTCTACCTCAGCCTTTCCTTTGGTTATTCGGTCAGCTTTAAGGGAGATCGGCTTATTCGAGCTTAGTTTTCCCCAGTAGGGTTTTCAGAGCTTAGTCTCCGTGTCCCTCCTTACTTGGGTGCTTTCCAGTTACAGTGTGTGGTTTAGATTGGAGCTGAGAGCTCTGACTCAGCTTTCTCTTTTGTTTAAATTATCGGCTTGAAGTGAGCTCAGCTTATTCAAGTTCTTTAATTTTTCCCAGTAGGTTAGCAGAGCTTAGTCTCCATTCCTTTAGTTGTGTATTGCTTGGGCCTGGCCCCATTACCTCAGTTCGTTCACGCTGTTGGTCTCTTTGGCCTAATGTCCAGTCCCCTCTCTCCGTTAACCTTTTCCCCACAAACTCCAGTGTCAGCCTCGTGCTGGGTGTCCGCTCCCTAGGGTCACCGGTACCACCTCTTCTGCCAAGGGGGGAGGTGGAGTAGGCACCAGGAGGGCCGAGCTAACCTCTTAGGGCCATTAGACAGCGCAGAGTCAGAAGGCCCCCACCGCTGTCATCACCAGTATGCATGTCCCTTCCTTACGCCACCTACTGTCCATCCCTGCATTTAGGTCCTAAACCCTCGATCATGACAGAAGGATGTGACCAGCCCATGGATCTAGCAGGGGCTGGTGCCCATGAGCCCAATATACAACAGGCCGTGGGGATGCAAGACCAGCTGCTTGGTTGCCATGACCAGCAGCTCAGAGAGATAGCGATGTCCTGGTCATCTGGTCATCGTCATCCATACCTGCCCCAAACCCTGGTGTGGATTCTCCCATCGCCATCCCTGAGAGGTACTCGGGGTATCCGGAGAAGTGCCGAGGGTTCCTTCTCCAGTGTTCCCTGTTATTTGAGCAGCAACCAGGAAGGTTCCCAATGGACTGGGCCTGGGTGGCCTACATGGTGTCACTGCTTACAGGTAAGGCATTAGTGTGGGCTAAGGTGTCATGGGAGGCCAATGCTTCCGAGTGTCAATGAGAGGCCGCCTTCACTCAAGTGCTAAGGGAGAACTTTAACCATCCCACTGGTGGGATGAATCCTGATCCCCAGCTGCTGGACCTCATCCAGGGCTCCCAACCCATGGTCGACTACATAATCGATTTCCGAATTGTGGCAGCAGACTCCAGGTGGAATGATGTGGCCCTCCAGGCAGTCTTTCTAAAAGGCCTTAGCGACCAGTTGAAGGACGAGTTAGTGGCTCGTGACCCTCCTGCTACACTTTCCGCCTTGTACGAGCTGTGTACCAGACTTGACGCCCGCCTTTGCGAGCGGGATCGAGAACGCACACCTAGTTGCCCATCACGCCCTGCATGGGGTCCTGCTCAGCCCCTACCATGTTCGCAGCCATCATCAGGCTCGGAGCTGATGCAGCTGGGAAGCTCCGTCTGGAAGCCATTGGGAAATGCCACGATCCATGGACCTCCACTCCACTCAGGGTTGCTCCTCCCTGCCCAGATAGGCGGTGCCCGGGGGAGCTACCTGCAGTTCCCGGTGAGCATCGACTCACTCAGAGGTTGCTAAAAATTTTATTGACGAGGGGCTTACCTGACATTTGAGTGTACAGTTTGAGCCCCTGGCCCATTATCGCACTGAACCCATACCCATCACACTGGGCCCACATGGGGAGTGCCTCTCCTTCCTGGTAACCCAGCTCCCTCATCTGCGTATAGTGCTGGGTTTCCCGTGGCTTCAGGCCCATAACCCTCACATCGACTGGCAAACCTGCTCGGTCATATCTTGGGCCCCTAAATGCCAGGAGTCATGCCTCTTACTGGTTCATGTGCCGGGACCCTCCAGGCAGATTTCACTGCCGTACCCGCCGAGTACCGGGACTTAGCAGAGGTGTTCAGTCAGCAGCATGCATAGGGCCTGCCACCGCATCAGCCCTCTGACCGCACCATTGATCTCCCACTGGGCACATCCCCTCCTCGGGGGTCACATCTTTGCACTAAACCCCTCCGGGCACTGGGCGATGGAGGAGTATATTCAGGATGCCCTAGCCCAGGGAAAATCCATCCCTCCAAGTCGCCGGCAGGTGCTGGGTTCTTCTTTGTTGGGAAAAATGATGGGGTGTTCTGCCCCTGCACCAACTACTGTGGCCTCAACACCATTACTGTCAAGGACCGTTACCCCCTGCCGTTAATGAACTCGGCGTTTGACGCACTCCAGGGGGCCAAGGTGTTCACTAATCTAGACTTGCGCTCCGCCTATAACCTGGTGCATATCAGGCAGGGGGATGAATGGAAGACCACCTTCCTAACCCTCACAGGGCACTACAAATACCTCGTAATGCCCTATGGGCTCATGAATGCCCCAGCGGTCTTCCAGCGGTTTATTAATGACGTAATGCATGAGGCCCTAGACTGCTATGACTACATCTACCTTCACGACATCTTGATTTTCAGCCGCTCCATGGAAGAGCATATGAGGCACGGATACTCCACCTCCTGCTAGAGCATCATCTGTATGGCATCTGGATGGCAAGAGCGAGTTCCACTTGCCATCCGTCTCGTTCTTTGGCTTTATTGTGGCTCGAGGTTCCATGTGCATGGAACCAGCCAAGTTTGAGGCGGTCTCCAGCTGGCCGCAGCCCACGTCCGTCCGGCAGGTTCAGCGCTTCTTGGGGTTTGCCAACTTTTTCCGGCATTTTATACACGACTTTAGTGGGTTGGCGGCCCCGCTTAAAGCTCTTACCCAGAAAACCCCGGAGGTTTTCGCTGGACTTGCCAGGGCCAGAAAGCCTGTGAGGCCTGGAAGGAGCAGCTGATGTCTGCTCAGGTCTTGCAGCTCCCTGATCCTCAGCTGCCGTTTATCGTTGAGGTAGATGCATCGGATACGGCGGTGGGGGTGGTCCTCTCCTAACAGCCCATTGAGAACCCCAAATTGCACCCATGTGCGTACTTCTCACGCCACCTAACCAAGGCAGTGTGTAACTACCCCATCGGGGATAGGGAGCTCCTATCTATTAAGCTAGCACTGGAGGAGTGGAGACACTGGCTTGAGGGAGCAAACCACCCATTCATGGTCCTGACTGATCACAAGGACCTGGCCTACAACCATGGATCAAAGTGCCTAAACCCCCGGCAGGCCCGCTGGGCTCTATTCTTTAGGCGCTTTGATTTCACCATCTCCTATTGGCCAATACTGCCCCGGACCCTATCATCGCGCCTTCTCGAGTCTTAGGGGTTCTAACGTGGGACCTGGACCTTGATATCGCCAGGGCCCTCAGATAGGAGCCTGATCCGGGCAACAGACCAGAGGGACACAACTTTGTGCCATCCACAGTCTAGGGCAAAACCCTCAAATGGGACTCACAGTGGTGCACCTGGGTGTAGCCAGAACCGGCGACATTCTTAAATGGCGATTCTGATGGCCTGGCATGGACGAAGACGTTAGGACCTTCATCAGCCAATGCCAAGTCTGCACCATCAACAAGACCTCCAGGGGTCACGGCCGGCCTCCTCCACCCTCTCCCTATCCCCCACTGGCCATGGTCCCACATAACCCTGGACTTTGTGATAGGGCTGCCATTGTCCAGGGGTAATACCGCCGTCTTGGTCGTGGTCGACCGCTTCTCCAAGGCAGTCAAATTCATCCCTTGGCCCAAACTGCCCAAGGCCAAGGAGACGACGGACCTCCTCCTACAACGCATCGACCGGGTCCATGGTTTCCCCCAGGATATCGTGTTGATTAATTTTTGAGCTGGTTCTGGGCAGCCTTTTGCCAGCTCATCAGGGCCATGGCCAGCCTCTCATCTGGGTGCCATCAGCAATCCAACGAGCAGACGGAGAGGGTCAACCAGGAGTTGGCCCATGCCCTCTGCTGTCTGACTGCAGGGACCCCATCTTCCTGGTCGGAGCACCTGCTAGGTTAGCAGAGCTTAGTCTCCATTCCTTCGGTTGTGTATTGTTCGGGCCTGGCCCAGTTACCTCGGTTCACTCACGATGTTGGTCCCTTCGGCCTAGTGTCCAGTTCCCTCTCTCCATCAAGCTTTTCCCCACACGTTTCAGTGGTGGCCTTGCACTGGGTGTCTGCTCCCTAGGGTCACCTGTACCACCTCTCCCGCCAATGGGGGAGGTGGAGTAGGCACCAAGAGGGCCGAGGTAACCTCTTAGGGTCATTAGACATCGCAGGGTCAGAAGGCACCCACTGCTGTCATCAGCAGTGCGCATGTCCCTTCCCTATGCCACCTACTGTCCGTCCCTGCATTTAGGTCCTACACCCCGATCATGACAGACACATAGATGGACTACAGTCTGTAACTGCATAACTACATATTTCATTAACTGATTACATGGCCACACAACAGACTAGTCACCTTCATCAATATCCTAAATTTACAGATAGTTCTGAATTTGGTTTAACAGCTGTAATGTGCAGTAGTGCACTGCCTAATACAAAAGCTCTAAGTCTTATTTTCCTCTTCAGCTTCTTACTACCTCTTAAACTGCTTATGATATGACGTCTTGCCAGCATCTGTTAGGGTGTATTCATACCAGAAAAGTCCTTTGGTCTGGACCAAATGTGGACTTTATTTTTTCTTTTGGTTCCGTTTGCTTTCAGACTGCAATTTTTTGCAACTTGTAAACAAGGCCACGCGAATGATGATCGTTTCTCCCATTGGACAGAAATTATTTTGGCGGGACAAAGAACAGGAAGAAAAATAACAATGGAAACCATGCGTGCTGCACTACTTTAAGTGTTTGTATTGTTGATGCAGCTACAGAATAATCTAGAGCAATTAATCCAGTGCTGGTTTTGCGACATTCTATTTGAAATTTTGCAACAGCGTCGCTGAGTGCGAGCTGCAAGGACAAGACTGTGCGCCCACCACAAACAGACTGCAGTGGTGCTACTTTCCAAAAGACAGCAGATTATGTAGGCCTATCAGTATTCTGTAGTGTAGCAATAGTGAATACTTTGTTTGTGGGTCTATTATTGTAGCTACGGCAGCTCGTTTAGCCCAAAAAGGCGTATATTTCCTGGATTTTGTTCGGATCGAGACCGTTTGTATTCACACCAGAAGCGAACCGCACCAGAGTCCGCTTGAAAGCGGACCAAGACCACCTCAAAAAGTGGCTCTCGGTCCGGTTGCTTGGTCTGGATCAAGGTTCGCTGGTTTGTATTCACACCTGCACAAAAGGTCCGGATCAGCATGGGAAACGAACCCTGTTCCGTTTAAAGTGGAGCAAACAGTGCAGGTGTGAATACACCCTTAGTAACAAATATCTTTTTTGTTCATAAGCTAACACAAGCACATTGTATTTGCTTCACAAGCATTATGTTTGATTGCAGTGTCAAACCTCACTTTTAGTTGAAAAAATTAACAGATTCATCATATTTAGTCTGCAGTACTACAAGAGAATTGAAGTTTGAGACAGGGAACAGCTTATGTAAGCATTTAAGACCTCATATTTCTTAGTATGAAAATTTTCATTCACAGCCAGGAATTTAACAGTGACAGAGGTCTGATCCCAGTTGATAAAATAAACAATATGAATTATAATTTATGAAATAATTTATGACATATGAAATAATATATAGATCACAAATAACAGCTTAACATACACTGATTTACACCTCCATTGGTATTTTATTACACAACTTTTATATTATAAACTTATATGATTTGACAGTTTACAATACTTTAAGTTGCTCGAATTGGGAATTACAAGTTGTAAAGCTGCTTTGAGACAATGTTCCACTGTAAAAAGCACTATACAAATAAATTTGAATTTGAAGTTCCAAACTATTACAACAACATGCTTACAAAAGCGTCCATATATGCAAAACATATAGCATGAGGTGGATGGGTAACAACAGCAGAGGACCAGGTAAGTGTCCTCTCCACTGCCGCTAGCCAAAATGAAGTGCTACGTAGGGCACAGATAGGTTAAAGTTTAAAAGATATTGCCTGATCAGATGAATCTTGATTTCTGCTGTGATATCCATATGATAATTCTGATTGTCATACTTTGCCAGAAATAGCATAAATTAATTGGCAAGGCTGCCTTTTGTCAACAGTTCAAATCACCGGAGGTGGGAGAATGTTTTCTTGATTATAGTTCACATTGGCCTGCAACAATGATGGCCTGGAATTCATAACTGAGAATTGCAGTGCTGGGCCATCAGGGCCTGCAAGGCCTTCTCTGCTGGCCTAAAAAATATCTGAATCACAAACTGACGTTAATTATATTT
>JAVSBU010345933.1:0-10333 GCA_033118015.1 Loricariichthys derbyi | reverse complement strand
TCCATCCGTCCATCCATCCATCCATCCATCCATCCATCCATCCATCCATCCATCCATCCATCCATCCATCCATCCATATCTCCATTTCCTGCTTTCTGTCTGTCTTTTTCTTTCCTTTTCTCTCTGTAGCTCTGTTTGTGTTATCTTATCTTTCTTATCTTCTGTTCATTTTTCTTTCTACCTGTCTTTGAGCATTTTCATCTTTTACCATTTTTAGATCTTCTTCTGTTCTTTCTTTAGGTCTTTCTTCCTTTCTGCTATTTCTTATTTTCTTTATTCTGTATCATTTATCATTTTCATAACTTTTTTTTTCTTAGTTCTTTCATTCTTTCTGTGTTTCTACCTATATTGGAGTATTTCATATCCTCTTTCATTTTATTTCTGTTTTATCTTTCTAACTTTCTTTTACCAATTTTATATCTTCTTTTGTTTAATATTTTCCTTCTTTTTTTCTTATGTATTATTTATTTTTTCATATTTTATTTCTTTCTACATGTCACCTACATTTATTGCATTTAAAGCGCTCTTATTTAATCTTACTGTCCAAGAAAAAGTAGGTTAAGGATCTTGCTCAATGACCCAACAATGGCAGCTTGACAGATGTGGGATTTGAACCTTGAACATTCTGGTCCAGAGTCCAGTGCTTTAACCACTGGGCTACCACAGTCTCATCTTTCTCTGTTTCTTTCTTTCTTTTTATATTAGCTTCTTCTGTTTAATTGTTCTTTCTTTCATCTGTGTTTCTACCTATTTTTGAGCGTTTCCATATCTTCCTTCCTTCCTTCTTCTGTTCTTTCTTCAAATTTGTCTTCCTTTTTTCTTGCTTTCTTTCTTTGGCATCATTATGGAATTTTCACCCAGAGTACTGTCCTTACTGAATTGTTTTTTCCTTTTATGGACCATTCTCTCCAAACCCTAGAAGTGACGCTGTGTGTGAAAATCCCAGTAGATCAGCTGCTTCCTAAATAAAAGCACCCACACTCAGATCACATTCAAAGTTACTTAAATCCCCTTTCTTCCCCATTCTGATGTTTGAACTTCAGCAGCTCAGCTCGATCACATCTCCTAAATGCACTGAGCTGCTGTGCTGTGATTGGCTGATTAGATGTTTGTGTTATCGAGAGGTCAAACAGGTGTACCTAATAAAGTGGCCGGTTGTTTGAGTACCTCTGTGGATCTCCTCTGTAGCACATGGACCTGAAGGGTCAGATGATCTTCATGTCGGAAGTGAACGCCGTGCTCTTCCTGGGCTCTCCGTGCGTGGACCGTCTGGAGGAGCTGACAGGCCGCGGGCTTTACCTGTCCGACATCCCCATCCACAATGCCCTGAGGGATGTGGTGCTGGTGGGCGAGCAGACCAAGGCTCAGGACGGCCTGAAGAAGCGTCTGGGCAAAGCCAAAGCGGCGCTGGAGAGCGCCCACCAGGCTCTGGAGGAGGAGAAACACAAAACGGTGGAGCTGCTCTTCACCATATTCCCTGGGAATGTGGCGCAGCGCCTGTGGCAGGGCCTGGCCGTGCAGGCCAAGAAGTTTGACGCCGTCACCGTCCTCTTCTCTGACATCGTGGGCTTCACGGCTATCTGCTCGCGCTGCACGCCCATGCAGGTGGTGGACATGCTGAGTGCCCTCTACACCCGCTTCGACCACCACTGCGGTGAGCTCGACGTCTACAAGGTGAGCTCCAGAAAGGCTCCAGGTTCGACAAAACTCAGGTTCGGTAACGTGAGATGATCAGCAGGAGAGCTACCAAAACTCTTGCTTCTAAAACTTCTACTTCAACTTTTTAGCTTTTTAACAACACAGTTTAAATTTTCAGCAGTGTGTCGTATTTAACCCATTTCATTTGAACAAACACCAATAAAACAGCTTTCTTTAACCATCTATCTGCATTTTCCTTCTTCTTTGACTTTCTTTGAGTATTTTCTGTTTATATTTTCTTTATTGTGTCTTTCTGATTTCCTTTCTTTCTGTCTTTTTTCATTTTTATTCTTTTTTCCTCTGTCTTTCTATTTATTTTTGAGCATTATCATATTTTTGCTTCCTGTTTTTCTTTCTTGTCTTTCTCACCGTCTGTCTTTTTGTCCACATTTCTTATGTTCTTATTTCTATATATCTTTCTAACTATCTTGTATAATTTTCATATTTTCCTCTTTTATTCATTTATTTTCTTCTTCTTCTCTGTATTTACTAGCTCTCAGTTTACAGCTTCTCATCTTCTTATCATTCCTTTTTTTCCATCTCTTTTTTTCATTCCCTTCCCTTCCTTGTTTTTATTAGCTTTAGCATTTTTAATCTTCTTTGTTTCTTTCTTTCTCCCTTTCCTTTTCCCTTTCTTTCCTTCCCTTGTTTTTTCCCTATACCTTTCTCAATTGTTTCTTATTTTAAATAATTTTTATCATTAATCTTTATGATTTATTCTCTCTACTCTTTTTATTTTATCCTGTTTGCTTTGCCTGTTTATCTCAGTAGTTAATCTCTTTCCTTTAATCTTCCTCTTTTTTTTTCTTTTTTATTTTTATATAACCTTTAGATTTTCTAATAGTGGAGTTGGTGATGTAATCGTGGGACAGGGTTTAAATAAGTTCAGTACCTCTCATTCTCAGACAGACAGAGCTGAGGCAAAAGTGGGGGTGCTGTTGGGGGGGGGGTGGTAATTAATCAGCCAGTGACGTTAGCAAATGTAATCAGTGTCTCTGTGAAAGTAAAACATCTCATCCTGGCTGCACATGGATGCCACGTAATGGGCACGGTTCAGCTATGCCACTTTGCTTACATTCTTACAAATGGCTCAGTCCTAAAATAGATCCCCCATACCTGTTACCAAACCCCCCGTCACAGACTGGAGCAGCTCCAGCTCCAGCAACTGAAGAACTGGCTCAAGTTTTATCCTGATCTCAATTATTTCTAAGTGTAACTGTGTGAGACTAAAACAGAAACAATTATATTCCCAGATTAAAACTAAATAACCCTAATCCTAAATGAAAACAGAAACAATCCTAATCCCAGATTAAAACCAAATAACCCTAATCCTAAATGAAAACAGAAACAAACATAATCCTAATCCTAAATTAAAACAAAATAACCCTAATCCTAAATTAAAACAGAAGCAATCATAATCCTAATCCCAGATTAAAACCAAATAACCCTAATCCTAAATTAAAACAGAAACAATCATAATCCTAATTCCAGATTAAAACCAAATAACCCTAATTCTAAATTAAAACAGAAACAATCATAATCCTAATCCCAGATTGAAACAAAATAACCCTAACCTTAATTCCATATTAAAAAAGAAACAATCCCAATCCTAAATTAAAACAAAATAACCCTAATCCTAAAGTAAAACAGAAACAAAGTAAAGAAAAATTAAGACAACGAAATAAAGACAGAAATAATAAAATAATAAAATAGATAAGAATGGAATGAAAATGTAAATAAACAGAGACAATATGTGAAATACAAAAATGAAAAAAAAAAAATTAGAGAAAGAGAATGAATGAAACAAAGTAAGACCAAAAAGACAAATCAGAAAGAAATGAACAGAGAAAAACAACAGGAAAGAACAAAAGAAAGACAGAATATAATAAAACCACAAACATTGTAAAAGAAAGAAACAAAGAAATGTGTTTTATTTCTATTCCTGAAGAGATTGTGTGACTTGTTTGTGTCTAATAATTGATGTGATTTTTGTGTGTAATTCTAAATTGAAAACTTTGGTCTTATTATTAAACATTTAAATTTAGAAGCTGTTACCAAACCAGAAGCTTTAAATTGTGGTTGTGCAACATTTGGAGACCTTTATTTTTCTTTTCACATCTTAAGGTGGAGACGATTGGTGATGCGTACTGTGTGGCAGCAGGTCTGCATAAAGAGAGCCCGACCCACGCCATCCAGATCGCCCTCATGGCACTCAAGATGATGGAGCTCTCCGATGAGGTCACGACCCCCATGGGTGAGGTCATCAGGGTCAGTGTTACATCATAACAAACCTATATAGTACACAGTCGGGCTCAAACTCCACCTCTGGTGAGATGAGGTCTGTCAGTATGGACTGGTACCATTAAACCCAGCTCTGGGTTCACTGGTCTTCATAAAGTACAGTTTTCTCTCTTTGGGAGTCCAGAATTCCTCAGTTCCTCACATGACCAGACCAGGGGTCACAATCTTCTTCCATCCCCATGACCTTCACTGCTTAAGCACTGACTGATGAAGCACAGCTGATTGGTTCCTCTCTTCCTCAGATGCGCATCGGGATCCATTCCGGGTCGGTCCTGGCCGGTGTGGTCGGGGTGAAGATGCCTCGTTACTGCCTTTTTGGAAATAACGTGACTTTAGCGAACAAGTTTGAGTCATGCAGCATGCCGAGGAAAATCAACATCAGTCCAACAACCTACAGGTTGTACCTATATACATTTACAGGAACCTTTTTCAGAACCTTATGGCACATTTTGATCATTTGCATTTACAGCATTAAGAACTTTTACTGCAACCTATTTAAGAAACCTATGGCACGTTTTGACTATTTGCTTTTATATCTTTAGGCACATTTCCACTACCAGGAACCTATTTAGGAACCTTAAGCACATTTCTATTACAGAAACTTGTGCTTGGTTTTTTTTTAAAGACAAGAACCTTTTGATTGTGAATGCATTTGTAAAGCTTCGTCGTAAAACACTTTGAGTTCTTTGGTATTATGGATTCATTTTGGTTCTTTTAAATATATTTATTTATTTTTTTAATCCAGGTTATTACAGGATCGATCCGAGTTCTGCTTCATCCCTCGATCCCGAGAAGATCTTCCACCAAACTTCCCCTCCGACATCCCAGGAATCTGTTACTTCCTGGAGGCAGCAGAAAGAACGTAGATCATCAGGGCCATGATGAAACCTCAGAATGCTACTATCTAGTTCTGGTTCTGGTTCTGAGGCAGTATGTATCTCTGAGCAAAGCGTAGCAAGTTCCTCCAGCAATAGAATGTCACTGAACCTGAGCAGTTGTGTATGCAAAGTCTTTGAATCCACCTGAGAAGCTTAAGACCTCAAAAGCCTAACAGATTATTTCAATTAAGAAACAGATGTTTTACAGGAAAAATGGTGATTCACTAATAGAACCATAAATAAAACAGTGTACCATTATTTCATATCTGAAATCTGAAAATCCCTCACAGTTTCCATGAGAAGATCATGCAGTGTGAGAATGTTTTTAAAAGAAAACACCATACATATTGTTGTGGTGCAGTGACAAGTCCATACAAACGTAGCGGATACCGGTTAATGTGCTGCATTTTTGAAGTCTAAATGAAGTCAAGTAATTTAAAGCTGGTACATTATCTTCTTTATATACTATATATATATATATATATATCCACACACATTATGACATCACTGCCTGCCACATTTCTGCAGCTGTAATGAAACAGGGTTCTGGTTCTGGTTTTGTTGGATCTGGGTTCTTGGTGGATCATGTGGTTGAGAGTTTCTGTGTACAGCAGGTCTGATGTAGTAGTTTTGTTCACGCTCACAGTAATAATAATAATAATAATAATATTAATAAGTGTATCACGGTGTAGCTCGACCTCACTGAATGTTCAGCTTTACTAGAATCAGCCTTTCTAACTGAACATGTGACTTTTTGTATTGTAATAGAGCTTTAATAAACATTGTGACTCCGCAGTAACTTTGTCGTCTCTAATTCATTCACTTCACTTTTATTTGTAGTGTCTGTGCATATGAGATATGGCTCATAATAAAGCATTACATAAAATCATAGACCAGAGTCAAGATAATGACGAGGATGACCAAAGTGGTGCTGTGATGGAAACGCACTCTAACCATAACTTAATTTGTAAAACAGGAGGTAAGGGAACATCAAGCACAGGGTGATCCAGTGATGTGTTCCTCCTAATGCATTAGCCTTCAAAACACCATATCTACTGTATATTAAAGAAAAATCCTTACTTACCTTCAAAGAAAATGAGCTGTTTGGGTTTTTGGAAAGGCCAAAACCCATAAATAAGTAACATTTAATGAAAGTTCATCTATTAATATTGCTTATTCTCATTTTGCTTTATATATTAAAAACACAGAGATGCTGGTTCCATACATACTATATAGGAAAGGTAACGGATCTCATTGCATCAGCATCTAGCACAAATTAAGTACTGACATTAAAACCCATGGCTCCATAACTCCACTAACCAAAACAACCAACTAAACCAACAAAAACAACCAAGAAATTCATCCACCAATAAGAACCAGCCATCAGAAAGAAAATAATCAACCAGGAAACACTAACAACTGACCAACCAATAACTAACAAATAAAGACAACTAAAAACAAAATAAACAACCAAGGAAAAATAACAACCAACCAACCAACCAAAAAAATTAATAAATAAAAATAAGCTGCTAAGTAACAACAAAAAACAACCAACAAAAAGCAAAATAAGCTGCTAAGCAACAATAAAAGCCAACCAAAAAAAAAAAACTAAATAAGCTGCTAAGTAACAATAAAACCAACCACAAAAAACTAAATAAGCTGCTAAGTAACAATAAAAACCAACCAACAAAAAAAACCTAAATAATCTGCTATAAGTAACAAAGAAAACCAAACAACAAAAAACTAAATAAGCTGCTAAGTAACAATAAAAACCAAACAACAAAAAACAAAATAAGCAGCTAAGCAACAATAAAAACCAACAAACAAAAAACAAAATAAGCAGCGCAACAATAAAAACCAACCAACAAAGAACGTATTATATTAAATGAATATTTAAAATGAAAGTTTAAAGCTGTGGAACATAGTAAAATGAAAGGGTTATTAATGCAGACAGTAGAACTTTGTGTGATTTTAATTTCTGGCTTATAGTTTTTGACACCTCTGCACAAACAATAAATACAGTCCTGATTATTTATCTGGTGTTTTTGTTAGGTTTATTTATCTGAACTATGCTGAATAATTTAATATAATGTTTAATAATGAAAACAGTGATCCATTAAGATCAAATAAAAGCTGAATTTTAATATAAAAGTCTTAATGAACAGCAGCGGCTGGGAGAACCTCTATGAAACCCTTATCCATAATCACACACCCCGCTCCTCACTGCGCATTATAACAGCTCCTGACTTAATGATTTCATAATAAACGCTTTAGAGGTGATTAAACATTTATGCGAGCTGGACATGAACAATATTTACAGACCCAATCCGCGCATGCGCAGTGAGGTAACCCGGAGCCTGCTGGAGCTTCTGAGAGGCTCTATTGGCGGTTGCTGCTGTCCATTAAACATCTGGCTGCGCTCCGAATGGTGGCTCCCGAACAGCGGCTGTACGAACGAACCGAGCCGAGCCGAGCCGAGCAGAACCTTTATCCTTTCATTGTGAGCGACTAAAGAAGCCAATCGATCGAACCATGGTGAGTGTGAACAGACATTTAATCTTCTCTTTCTAATGCGTTTCATTCTTTATTTCATATTTATCCCTTTGAGTCTATAAATTAGCGCAATGATTCGGTTCAAATCCCGGAATGAGGCTTTTGGACACTTTAAAAATAGAAACAAGCCAAATTCTCTAGCAACGCACCTTCTATTTCAGCCTTTTTAAATTATTTAGGATCCACTAAACTGCACGTTGATAATCAGGAGCATGGATGGCTATATAATGAGCATATTTATTATTAGAAATAATAGCGACCAATCAAGCATTGGACATTTTCTGTAAGTGCAATCAAGTTTCTTACATTAACAACCACACAATGGTCTCTACAGAAGTAAAGCTTTTAGCAGGGCCGTTTGTAGAGCTCCTGTACTCTGTATTTAGAGGGGTACAGTTCTACCCATCTGCCTCCACAACAACACCACTGTGCATAAAAAACAAACAAACCTGTGATAAAATTACTCTGCCATGGATGAAGAAAGATTGAAAAGGATTTAGATATTTGTCCCTCTACAGACCATAATATCACTAATATTAAACTATTCAGAATCTGGAGGAATTTGAGCCTAAACTGAAGAGCTGTGACTCGGATCCCTCAGACTGAACCAAAACAAGAAGGTTCATTCATTAATATCTGATAGAAGCACATGAGCACTGGATTACTTTATCAAACCTTTATCAAGATATACAATACAGAGTTACATTCACAAACCCCACTTACAACTTTACTGTGATAAAAAGAAGCCTTATGTTAGAACCACAGACAGAAGCTCCGCCCACTTCTCTGGGCTCGGAGCCATCTGGGATGGACCATCCAGTGGGAATGGGGATTGAGCTCCAGAATCCAAAAAATTCCAGATTCCAGAACTCAAAAAATGTACAGTATGCAGGACTAATCCCATTTTCATTTTGCTTATAGACACCATGAACTACAGAACTTAAAGTCCTGTGACATTTTTGCTCAGAGCAGGATTAAAGCCAACAGTGTGTATGTGTTAAGTAAAGCCTCAGAGTTATTTAGCTGTGTTTTATGACCCTGACCATAAATACAAACACTACTATCCTGCACAGCGTCACCCTTCATGTTCGATGCTGTGGCCCATCTGCTTCAAGGTTTGACGTGTTTTGTGTGCATAACCAACGATATTCTTGATGATCAGCTTGAATCAGTCTGGCATCATTGAAGCATTTTCACCCTCATAACTGCCCTCACTGGATTTTATTCTTGTTTTCTCTACACCCTACAGGTGGCGCTGTGTGTGAAAATCCCAGTAGATCAGCAGTTTATGAAATAAAAGCATCAACATCCAAGCCACAAAGTCACTTAAATCACTTTTTTTTTTCCCATTCTGATGTTTGAACTTCAGCAGCTCGTCTCCATCCTAAATACACTCAGCTGCTCCCCTGTGATTGGCTGATTAGATATCTGTGTTAATGAGCAGTTGAACAGGTGTACCTAATAAAGTGGCCTTTGAGTGTATTTGTACGAGCAGTTTAGTGGGTATAAAACGTTTTTAGAGGAAAACAGTTCTTGATGCTGGTGTGAATGCTTTTTTTCCCCTGTAACGTTATTGCTTTTATTTTAACACTTATTTTTCCTCTCCAGTACGGCTTCGTGAATCACGCTTTAGAGCTGCTGGTGTTACGGAATTATGGACCGGACGTGTGGGAGGACATCAAGTGAGTGCAGAAAGCTTAAAATACCCAAACAGACTTTTAGAGCTTGCTCTGTTTTTAAATGCTGTAATTTATAGACGGTTTTGATAATGTGAGTGGAATCTAAACGTTCCTCAGTAAGGTTTTGCTCAGCAGGTCGAGCCCAGATCTCTGTTTTTAAAACATAACAGAGTGTGAGTTTATCTGAAGTCTCTAACACATCTGATTCATGGTTCTCCTCAGAGCACTTTTATTTTCTCTGCCTCGTCTGTTTATGTAACCAAAGCACTGTGGTTTTAGGCCTGGGATGGGATACGCGATTGTTTTTCCAGCTGTGGTTCGTACGGAGCTCACATTAATCATAATTACTCACATTAAACCCTATTAGTGCTGCGGCTGGGTTACATATTTATATAAAATGTAAGTATATATATATACTTACATTTTTATTAAATTAGTGTTACAGATGCTTTAAACACAGAAAGCAAAAGATTAATAAATACGATTTGATTTTCTAAGATACAAATAATTAAGATTAAAATAAATGTAAACTCAATCATCTACAGCTTAATTCTCTTTAATTATCCTGCATCTCAGCGCTTTTTTTTCTTTAAATGATAACAAAACAACAGTGACTGTCCTGTACCTGAACCCTTTTTATATCCTACATATCACTGCTGGCTTGTTAAAAACAACTATTTTAAAAAAAAACAGTTTTTAGGAGAACTAGGAACCAGTACTTTTCAGAGGAGGGTTAGAATGAACCATAATCAAGATAATTAAAGATATTTCAGCTCAGTAATTCAATAATGAGCTTTTTTAGGACATACGTCTGCATAATTTTGTCAGCAAACATTCACTGCTGGTTGTTCTTCAAAATTTCTGTAAATACGGCCAAGACTGGGATCATTTTGAAATGCTACGAACAGACAAAGACGTACATCATATTCACAATCATCATCCCAAAAGAAGTGTGGTTTTCCAGGCCATTTGGAAAAACGTTTTCCTGTCACTGCATGGCTTGTAAGGATGTTGTGAAATTGAGTTGGATTTCTCACAGGAGGGAGGCACAGGTTGATGTGGAAGGACAGTTCCTGGTACGGATCATCTACGAAGATGCCAAGACCTATGACCTCGTAGCTGCTGCAAGCAAAGTGCTGCGTATGTTTACTTTTATTCTAAAAACAAATTTATAGTAACAATTATGAAGCAACAATGCAGAGGTAATTTAAATTTAAAATGTAT
>JAVSBU010345912.1:0-10333 GCA_033118015.1 Loricariichthys derbyi | reverse complement strand
TCCAAAATCCTCTTTTCAGATGACATGGCTCCCCAAATCATCGCTGACTGTGGAAACTTCATACTGGTCTTCAAGCACCGTGGATTCTGATCCTCTCCAGTCTTCCTCCAGAATCTGGGACCTTGATTTCCAAATGATATTCAAAATTTACTTTCATCTGTAAAGAGGATTTTGGACCACTGAGTAACAGTCCAGTTATTTTTCCCCACAGCCGAGGTAAGAAGCTTCTGATGTTGGTTCTGGTTCAGAAGTGGCTCGACACAAGGAATGTGACATTTGTAACTCATATCTAAAATTCGTCTGTGTGTAGTGACCCTTGATTTTATGCAATATTGTAATTTTCTGAAACACTGAATTTTGGGTTTTCATTATCTTTAAGCCACAATCATCAAAATTTCAAGAAAAAGCTTTAAATGTTTCACTCTATGTGTAAGAAATCTATATAATATATGGGTTTCCCTTTCTTCAATGAGGGACAAATAATATTGAACTTTTCCATGATATTCTAATTTTTTGTGTATTTACAGTATATACAGGTATGTACCGTTTAACATCCATCTGATAGATGTCCTTCCGCTTTAATGGAAGAGAGTTAGAAGAAGAGTTATAATAGGAAACAAAAAGCTGTCTTTAACACCTTAACCTTCGTAAACACCTTAACAGCTATTCAATGATGCAAATCCACGAGCAGAGATGGGAGTTAAAGGGCAGAAGTCTAGTCATCCACCCATCATTCTCTCTTATAAGTCATGAGCTCGATTGCTCATGTTTGGACTGTTCTAATTCAGTCGATATATTTAGAGGCTTTTTTTGTCAAGTTACTCATGTTTGTGTGGACGACTTTCCACTATTTTTTGTACCAATCTATAAATAGCATAAGGGTATATACAGCTGTCCTATTGTAAGTAGTACTCCTACTACCAGTATATCCTCTCTAACCTGTAACTATATAAACTGGTTCATGTTTACTTGTTGAGTCTTTCATCTGAATGATCCGTGTTGTTTGTTATAGTCTATCAAAGCATTTTCCGAAAAATAACAGTCAGTTCAATCACTCATGGTTTCAGCTTTATCTTTGACACATTTACGCATCATTTGCATGTGTAAATATAAATATAAAGTTTATTACAGTTGCATAAAAAGAATGTGTGACTACGGTTATGTCCAGACAACGTCCATTCAGTCAACAACCTGTTTTATGGAACAAATGCGATCATTAAATGGTGCATAGCTGTAATTAAATTTTAATCATTGATCAGAATTGTTTTACATGCCATTATCACTTTTAGTTAACGGGGCTTGTCTAACTGCTCGCTACAGTTCCTTCCACATTCCAAACACATTAATTGATTGGTTAATTGCTGTTTCCAAAGTGGCATTAATGTGTGAGTGTGCGAGTGGATGTGCACTATGATGGATTGAGTCCCTGTCTAGGATTCTACCTGCCTTGCACCCCGTGTTGCCGGCTAGGCACCGGCTACCCTGTGACCCTGACCAGGATAAGCAGATAAATCAATTAATGGATATCACTTTGCTGTTGATTGATATAATGAGCATCACAGCTGGACAAGTTTCATTTTCAAGGTATGAAGTGACGAGCAACACATGTTTAAAGAGACTCATGATTTTCTGTAGTATTTCTATTCTTAGAATTGAACTGAAGCCAGCTAACTATTTTAATCTACATCCCATTTTTGTATCCCCATTCTTCAAACATCCGACTTCATTCATCTTTACACTGTTGCTTTTTCAAAATGATTTACTTGACCGCGAAGAGATAAATGAGATTTTTTAATAACTCAGGAACTCTGAAACCCATCAGACTCTCGAATTCATACACACCCCATTAAAATGACTGATAATCCATTTTACGCATGAAATCCTAACGGTGATTATTCTGGCACTGTGTGAGTGGATGAACACCGTAGTGATATTGTTCACCGAAAACATCTGCATGTAATAGTTCTGATAAGCCAACCCAGCGCAGAGCCAAAGGTCTCTGGTAAATCTCAGCTAAAACAGACAATCTCACTATTTCTGCTTCTGCAAAATGACACAACTGTTTTTACACTCGCTAGCTCCAAAAAACCCTTTTTCCAAAGCACACTAGGCTGCTGAATCGCAGTGAAATCATAAGCCTCAGTTTTCGAACGTTTGACCAAAAATAGAAAAACGGCAAAGGCGGAGAACGACACTCAAAACCACACACTTGATTTTCAAAGGCAGTCGCCCAAAGGCGAAGCCGAACAGGCTGCGGATTGGGTTTTCATCTGGCCTCAATCCCGTGCTTAAATAACAGACATGCACATAATTGGGGGTATTGACTCACTCGCAGAGGCCAGTGCTTACGACTGTGCCGACCCAACCCTCCAGGGCTTTAGCCAGGCTTGGCCTTATGGGTAGTGACAGGCAGGCCCTCAGTCGCTCTCCAAACTTTCATACAAGCTTTTTCAACAGATCTTTTATTTCCCTCTCATTTCAATTAAATCTAATTTTCAAACCTGAAGCGAATAGGTTTCATTCACACAAAAAAGAAACATGCGTTGATGCAAAAGAGATAGCAAACAAGAAAGGGAAACAGCCTGTTCGTCACCGACGTGCAATGCATCTTTATCAGTTTAGAGACTAAAACACAAGAGCCACTGTATTTACTTTCACACGCTAGTTTGCTCTTTTGATTTATCGTTAAGGTCAACAAAACTGATGTGAACCAGTTCAAGAACCAGATCAACCAACCAAGTTTGCAGTGGAGTTACAAGGTAAGTGTAGCCAACCAGTTCAAAAAAAAAAATCAACTTTTTTTTCAGTCCACTACAGGGCCAGCAGGATTCACCATCGTATCACCTGCGGATGATCCCCCAACTGTCTCCACCTCCCTCAGACACAGACATTTGTGCCTGAATGTGATGCACAACATGGTAGAAAGACACCAGCAGAACCAGTGTGCCCACAGACATGAGTGTCTACTGATGAAATATCAAAATACTCAGATCATGAGCCTCATCATCGTCTCCCTGTCTCTCTTATGCGACCACAAGTTTGTCGGTTGCTGATATCACATGTGATCCCTCTCGGCTGTGTTTCCCTCTGGTTCTTCAACTTTAAGAACATTTTAGCTATACTGCCATAGTTACTGCTGCCAGAGTCTCATGCTGCACTTAATGGTACAAAATCTTTATTTTTGTCAACATATTTTGTACTTTTTACAATAACTAACTACATTTCCTCTTTTCTCTCTGAGCCCGTTTTCCAGTGGCCAGTGCAGCACGTGCTGTGGTGTTTCTCCATCCTGGTCCAGCATTGAGATGCTCTTCTGCCTCATCTCCACCCAGGGCAGTTCTTACCCACCAGCCCCACCATACTCCATGCTCAGACTGCTGAGAACAGTGACTCTCTTCATCCTTAATGGAATGAGGATGTCATGTGCTGAAATTTTATCACTGGGGACATAGGATTTAAGAATGACTTTATGTACTGATTTTTCATTTCGTTCCATTTCAGATTAGTAGACAAATCAACAGCTTATATCTGACAAAATCTCAGTGGCAATCTGGTACCCCTGGACCTTAAACCCTCAATCTTCTGATTAATATGGCCCTGTCCCGATTACTGCTGCTTGTCCTAGTCACAGCAGGGACCAGATCTTGTCATAAAACTTACTGGTCCAGGCAGAAGGACATCCTGGACAGGGTCGTAGTCCATCAGAGAGTAACCGCACCATCAAGCTGAATATTGGGTTCAGTCCATATATATCACTGAGTCACTACTGCCTCCTTTCAATCTACTGAGTTCCTGAAGGGGGTGTGTGATATTTATGGTCTATGATAATATCTTTATTGTCGTTTTAACGATGTGCAGGCTAACGTTATCAACATATCAATGGTACAGTACTCACTTTGCAAAAAACAGTCAAACACACGCCTTCACTAGTTCACATATAAAGAGTTCAAAGCTAGCGTTCTATCTTAAAGAGCATGACTGAAGATAAAAGTGAGTGAACAAACTGGAGACAAAATACAGACACCACCAGTGTCACAGTCTACATTGTGAGGCTCAAAAGACGTCAATATGCAAAATATATTGCAAATCAGGTGCCATTATAAACAGCATGACAACTAACTAATCTACAAACTTCACACTGTGTAGAAAATGAAGATTATGACAAACTTTGAGAGTCAGCTGTTCACCACAGGCTTAAACCAGCCAAGGTACCAGCACAAAAACACACTCAGCAAATCTACGTCGAATCATTCTGCAAAAAAAGTGCTTTACGACAAGAAAAGCAACATATGACAAATTTCCTAACATCATAGTTCTTTCCATCAGTGTAATTAGTACGCAACAATTAATATATAAAACAAGAGCAAGCTATGGATGCAAAGGATGCAAAACATTGTCTAACTATTGTTATCGGAGGAATTGCGGAAAATATTGAGATATAATTTTTGGTCAATATTGCATAGGCCTAGATTCTAAGATACATTTCTGGGGTTTTTTTTTTTTTTTTTTTGGAGAGTTCATGCTTTTGTTAAAGTTAGAATTACAACTGCTAGAAGTACATTTATATCAATTACAATTTATACCTTCTTACAATCCAAACAATTGGATGCTAAGGGCCTTGCTCAAAGAGCCTGGCTAAAGTAAGAAAGCCACTAAAGAGCAAAGTGCCTCCAGCCTGAAATGCATTGTGTGATGTAATAAATCATTGTTCATTAGAAAACAGCATTAATCAAGCTCCAAATTCCCTTTTTGAACCTACTTACCCTGGTCATAGTCACAGGGGCTCCAGAGCCTATCCCATTATTCACTGGCCATGCATAAATGGACTCCCTGGATGAGACGAGCCATCACAGAGCCTTGTAACCTCACATTCTTATTACAAGTCCAGCGTGTGGTTTGAACCCAGGTCCTCAGGAACTGCTCTAACAGCTGCTGTCTCCTACCATTGAGGTAGTGGAGCTGTATTTATGACCTGTGATAAGATCCACCGAGTTCCAGTGGCTTGGTGGCAAGATCCAGTTGCTGGAAACAGGAGTTCCTCAGAGTTTGGATTCATGTGTGATGTGAAGGTCAGGTGGTGCGTTTAAGGAGTCCTGTGATTGACAGGCACCCTGTACCTTTTCCTGCACTCAGTGAATGCTGGCTTAGGCTATAGATGTAACTCATTTTAAACAAAACAATGACGCTGAATCAAAACACCAATGACACAAAACACACTTTTCTATGCAGGATTTCTCAATTTGTGATCAAACTGCACATAATACGATTAATTGATGTGTGGTCATTCAAACTCTAGAATTCTGCATCAACGACGATGGCAATCAGTCATTAATAAGGTGGACATGATCGTGTTTAAGGTTGCCAGATATGTCTCGCTAGCCTAAAGCATGTTTGAATTAGGTTTATGATTGAATTATTCTAATAAGTGGTGGAACTAAATTCACAGCATTCAACAAACTTTTGTCCAAAGCAACTTGCAATTCATCTGGGACTGTGGCAGCCTAGCAATTAAGGCACCGGACTATGGACCAGAAGATTTAGGGTTCAAATCCCATCTCTGCTAAGCTGCCACTGTTGGGTTCTTGAGAAAGACCCTTAACACTTGTTTGGATTGTAAGATTGTACCAATTGTAAGTTACTCTGGATAAGGGGGTCTGCTAAATCCCATAAATGTAAATGTAAATCTGAGCAAGGCCCAAAAGTGGCAGGATTTCAGCTCACCACCTTAACCACTGTGCCAAACCTCACTGGTATGGACTGAATGCACTGCTAAATGTAACTGGCAAGAACCCATTACTGATTATCCCAAGGACAGAGGGGTTCAATAGCTAAGGCTCTGGAGTACTAATAAGATTGTTAATTCAAATCATAGTGCTTCTGTGCTGCCACTGTGGAGCCCCAAGGCTTCAACTGCTGGGCACAACTGAATGTCACTTTGGGCTGTAAATTTAGCAGCATTTTTTTTTTCTTTTTTTACATACGTCACTTAATTATGTCAGCGATGTCAATGTTTATAAGCAATATTACTCGGTTCCAGGCAACTGACTTCTGTGTTGGTTACAAATGCCCAGCTCCCACAGCAACCACTAAAGTTCTGCTTCATTACTGGTATTTGGTTCAAGAGGAAAACTGTATATGTATTTTTTTTCCCAAAATACATTCCTTCAATGCTACAACATGGAAAGGCGTAGTATGCTCACACCTTAAAAAGCTTTAATAACCTGCATTTTAAAGAGCTGGATCCTGCTTTTTTTGTAATGAACCCAGAGAGTATATGGCTTAGAAAATGACCCGCATTGGAAAAAACAGTTATAGTAAAAGAAAACAGGATTACTTGCATAAGACCTAGAAGCTCTGTTTTAATATTGGTCCAAATGAAGAACTCTAACATAGGAAACATCGATCTGCTCTTGAATGTCACTATAACAAAGATATCTGCATTGTGACCAAGAAAATTCATTAGAAAGTGCAGCTTTTGTATTTCTTACGAAGGCTGTGATTAATTGCTGGCTATAAAGAGAAAAGAGCAGAATCGCTATTTCACTCAACACCTGCAAGACTGAAGAACAGAAGAGGACCAGCAGCATTAACAAGTGAAAAAGTAGTTACGTTCGTGGCTTCCTGACGAGTGACGAATCTGGAGGAACACGAAGCTTATAAAACGTAAGGCTGAGAGAGAAAAAGACTGTAAACACCAGCTGTTCAGGCCGCGATTAATCCAAGCTCTGCTAGGTGAATGAGGTTTAGACTCACTAAAATATTGTTATAAAAATCTAATTAGTTCTGAAAACAAGTCTGGTTAAAAGGTATGCTTAAACTCACTAGGGGTAAAGCTACGTAAATCTCATGAGACTGTTACCAATTTCATTTCACTTGTGTCAAAGTCTACTGTTCAAAGAACTGAGTAAACCATAACTTTGAGGAGAACTTCACACCTACTTGGCAGCACTCAGACCTGTGTAATCCTGCATATACGCCAATAAAATAGTAGTGATGAACCGTACAGGTGTCTAACTGGTGGCCCAGAGCTAACTTATGAAACTGTATCCTGCGAAAGTCATATTCTGACTGTGAAATTGAAAACGTAATGACATTCTCTCTACGTCTCCCACTTTAGCCAGTTCTCAGCCACCAGCTTGTTCTCTTTCTTAAACCTCAAACTATCTGAACTGCACTCTATATTACAGAAAATAACCCTCTACCTTCACCTTGTTCTGCAATGAGGATTTATTGCAGTGCTTTATACAGAAATGTGTATTTATTGGACTGTTTTATACTGCAAAGTGTATTTATTGTAGTGTTTTATACTGTAATGTGTATTTATTATAGTGTACAATAGATACACATTACAGTATAAAACACTACAATAAATACACTTTGCAGTATGAAACAGTCCAATAAATACACATTACAGTGTAAAACACTCATTTATTATAGTGTTTTACACTTTAATGTGTATTTATTGTAGTGTTTTATATTGCAATGTGTATTTATTGAACTGTTTTATACTGTAAAGTATATTTATTATAGTGTTTTATACTGTAATGTGTATTTATTATAGTGTTTTATACTGTAATGTATATTTATTGGACTGTTTTATGCTGTAATGTTTATTTATTATAGTGTTTTATACTGTAATGTGTATTTATTGGACTGTTTACACTGTAATGTGTATTTATTGGGCTGTTTACACTGTAATGTGTATTTATTGGACTGTTTCATACTGTAATGTGTATTTATTGGAGTGTTTCATACTGCAATGTGTATTTATTGGAGTGTTTTACACTGTAATGTGTATTTATTGGAGTGTTTTACACTGTAATGTGTATTTATTGTACCGTTTTACACCATATTGGGTGATTATTGGACTGTTTTGCCCCGTATTATATATTTTTATACTGTTTTGGACTCTAATGTGTATTTATTGTACCATTTTGCACTGTGGTGTGTGTTTATTGGTCTTTATTGTACTGTATTGTAAATTTATTGTACTGTTTTACACCATATAGTGATGTGTTACATATTGTGTGTGTGCCCTGTATTTAATACATTATTAAGATTTCAGTCTCCTGCAAAGGCTTCAGTTCATCTGATTTATCTATAGAAGCAGACTTTGCATATCAGAATCTACTAATTCATGAGGCAGCCAGCTGGACCAGACAAAACCTCTGTGACACTCACATCTCTGTGAAGTAATTAGTCTGATCCAAAAATCAGCCTAATTGCCTTTGCTTCTTTGTGAGGGGAAATTAGATCACACAGGAACACGGAAATCCAAATTGGAGAAAAGCTTTACAGATGCACCATGGTCTATTGTTGCTGAATGGCTGAGCTCCAGCATATCTTGGTGATGTCCTAAAGCAGTACAGCCCATAGTGTCCCAATAATGGTAGCCCGGCGGAGCTGGCATTTTAAAACCTTCCAATTGCTAATTCAGACTCTAATCAATTACTGTTAACAGCTGCACTGTAGAGATTACAACCTCTGTATGGCTGGAGGTCCTGATCAGGTGACCGGAGAGAAGTGTGAGACCCTGAGTCTCATTACCAATAACCCTTGTTCTCCCTGCTGTCCCAGATCTGCAGGCTGATAAGCTCTTGATATAACTTCAAAGCCATCATTTTGCACAAGTTCACCTTTGACAGGTCTCAGAGGGCTAGCAGACGAAGCATGGTACAGATCCACAGCTGCTGGGCCTTTCGCTGAAGGCTGAGGATTGGCTGCATGTAGATGCAGAAACAACCAAAACTGCATGAGTATCACCAGCTTACAGACGCTCTTGCTCATCTCTTTAACTACTGCTAAAATAAAGAAGGTCAAGTCTCCTGACGGGAGCAGATTCTCGGTGCACACAGAATAATGAATTACCCATCAATCAGAGCAGGACATTGGCTTTCGTTAGAAAGGGGAGAATCCAATGGTGACAGCCAACACTAACAGGACTGAGGAGGAGACAATGTTTTCTGATTTTAATTATGCTGCAGCAGCTACTCTATCAGCGCAACATAGTGCAACAATGGGTAAATGACATGCAGAAAAACAATGCAATTAGTAAGTATCTCAGATAGCAAGATCATCATGTGATCATCATGTCTTGCTACAATGTAGGGAAATTTCTTCTAATCCTCTATCCAAACCACTGACCCACTATAAGGAATGAATTGAGTCAAATAGTGGGAGTAGCTGGTGTTCTTAACCTCTACCTTCACCAAATTTGTTTTATTAGGTAGTTCATAATGGGGTAATTGTTTATTATTTGGGGGCATACAGGCACAGAGATGAGCACTTTCACCTCACCTCCCCACACACCCGGTTTCGAGTCCTTGTTTGGCCATTGCCTGTACTCTCAGTGTCTGTGAAGGTTTTCTTCAGGTCCTCTAGTTTCAACAAGTGAAGTGCTAGTGCTAAAGTGTCCCAGTGTGAAAAATGGGCCGAGATCCAGTTGAGGGTTGGTTCTGCTTAATACATTGTGCGGGACCCGTTTTTCCACAACCCTGAACTGAATGAAGCAGGTCCTGAAGGTGAGGAACCAGGTAGGAACTACCCCATAGTAAATAATAGAAAAAGGGCCCTTGATAACTGAATATTCATGATCTGATCCAATTTTGAAGAATTACAGACATTAAAATAAATGGGGTTTTACTTTACTTGCTTAAGCTTCTTCCTCTCACATTAATTTATATGTTCATTGATTTTGTGCAATTCAAATAATTTATTCAAAATGACTGAGGTATAATTCTGCTGTATAGTCAGTTTCCCAAATTCTGACAATTCATGTGACCCTTTGTCATACAAACCCAAGAAGCACTCATGAGCAGGACTCTTTCCTATCCCACCTTTTACATTTATTCATTTTGCATACTGAAAGAATTACAAGCGATGCTGAAGAAAAACAGCTGAACCAGCTTAACACCAGCTTGTCCATGCTGGCAGAGCATCCATAACAGCCTAAACTATTCTCGCCTAAAAAACATTGCTGGTTTTAGAAGGTTTAGGCTGGTATTGTTGGTTGGCTTGACCATCTACAGCTGGTAACTGGGCTAGGCTGCTTTTTTCACCAGGGAAAGGTCAGAGTTCAAATATATCTAGCTAGGACATTCCATAAATTTCCAATTTAGGTTAGCTCATTGCTAATAAACGTACCAGTAAATGTGTTTATATGCTCACTAGTAATCTGATAATTAGCTGCCTATATAGACAGCTTACAGTGCCCTCCATAATCATTGGCACCCCTGGTTAAGATATGTTAAAAGACTTAAATTCAGTTTTTATTGCGGAAGCATACTCTCACACTGAAAATTGTAGAAAAATGTAACCTTCAACTCAAGTGAAT
>JAVSBU010345901.1:0-10333 GCA_033118015.1 Loricariichthys derbyi | reverse complement strand
ACAGAAGCTCCGCCCACTTCTCTGGGATCAGAGGGATCTGGGATGGACCATCACCCAGTGGGAATGGGGACTGGGCTCAGAACCATCAGTATAACAGAACTTTATTAGGAATAAATGAACATAAAGGTCCAAAAGCCAGGCTCTGTCATGGTACTGGGTCGGGTTCGGGCCCTTGGTAAAGGTCGTTTACACTCCTGTGATGCAGCATTAATGCAAAAAAGTACAGTGCGATTTTAGAGCAACATAACAATCTTTAACAGGGACGTCCATAGATTTATCAACAAGGCAATGCAAAACCACATGCTGCACTCATTACAATAGCATTTCAGCACTTGGTATCACCAGTACCGAAACAGATTTTAAGTGTTGGGAGAAAGAACGGTGACATTACAACGTGTTAAAAGCTTTAACGTCCCTACTTTTTTTGGACTGTGCTGCAGGAATGAAATGCAGGAACAGATTTTTATTAGTGAAAATGTGAAATATCTTGGATTAATTGAAACAAAAGTCAAAGGAAATGTAAGAAACAGTTGTGTAGCTTCCTGATTATAGACTGATCTGAGTAGGCTTTTTGTACGTGTTGTTTGTGTTCCAGTTACTACAGCAGTAAATCTGTCTTACTGTGTGTCAGTCTCACAGCTCTGGTGTGTTTGTGCGTCACCATCTTCAGCTTTCAGACTAAGGTCAGTCTCACACAGGACTTTTTTTCTTACTGTAAGTAATGTGATGTTTGGAATATTACAAATATCTTAAAATTAACTATAATAATATTTTATGGGGGCTTAAACATGACTGTTTGATTGTACTTGTATTTTAGCTTTATTACAACAATAAATCTTAAATGAAAGTTATTATTTTGGTAGTTGTTAATATTTTCTAAATTACCTTATGTTGAATTGGATTAGCCGTGTAATCAGTGATTAATCAGTGGTGCATTAATTGATAGTTCATTGCTCTTTCCTGTTCTGTAGATCGATGTAACGTCCTTTGAGGGGCTGCTGCTGAACCTGTGCCTGCTTCTGTTCCTCTGTGCACTCACACTGGGTCTCATCGTCCCATTTGGACATGTAAGAGGATAAAACTAAAACGAGGACAGGGGGAAAAATATCCCACTGGAGCCAACAGTAACGCACTCACAACAACAACAACAACAACAACAACAACAACAATAATAATAATAGAGAGATCGTTATTATAATAACAATAACCAATATTAATAATCATTATATGGAATAATAAGAATTATACTGAAAATAGAGTTTTAATAACAAATAATAATAATGATGTATAATAAAATGTTTAATAATAATAGCAAGAGTAATAAAAGAATAAGGATGAAAGTATTAATAATATAAATAATAATTCAAATAATAATGTAGATTATAATAAAAATTATTAATTAAAATAATGAGCATAAAATAAATAATAATAATGCAGATGATAAACAATAATAAGCATAAAATAGTAATGATAATAAAATATTATAGATGATAAAAATTATAAATAATTAGAATAAAATACTACTAAAATATTAATATAATAATAATTGTAGTAATAATAATGTAATTGATACCAAAAACAATAATGAGCATAAAATACTACTAATAAAATATTAATATAATAATAATAATAATAATAATAATAATAATAATAATAAGAAGGACAAAAATAAGAATATAATATAAAAAGCCTGGTTGTGTCTGAGGGTGGGGAGGCTGAACAGAGGATCATCCCGGTTTAGTTCTTCCTGCACTCAGTGGTTCTGAGGAATAAAACTTTAGTGTAGTTTAGAGTTCAGTTCAGTTTATTGTTAATTTGCTTTGTTAATTTCGGTGTGTTTAATTAGGCAGGGTTACATCCATAACTCTACTCTGTATTTTACACCAACCAACCAAACCTTGAGCCGAAGCTTCTGTGGACCAGAACCGTTTAATCAGCACAGCCCACAGATATTGCATCATACTGAGATTGTGTGAATTTGGAGGCCAGGGCAACACCTTGAACTCAACCACTCCTGAAGTGCTTGGCCTGGCTGTGTTTATTCTTTGAGCTGATGGGTGAGTGTGTTTATCTATTGATGCTGTTTGTGTTGTACACTGTTGTGTTTGTGTGTTGTGTAGGTTCCATGGTTACATGCACTATATGGGATCATAGGAGCTATCATCTTCACCATGGTGAGGGACAAAGATTAATGTTCAATGAGCACCATTCCTTAGTCTCATCTCTCTCTCTCTCTGTGTGTTTGTGTGTGTGTGTGTGTGTGTGTGTGTGCGTGCGTGCGTGCGCGCGCGCGTGTGTGTGTGTGTGTGTGTCAAGCAGACTAATTTTTGGCTGATTCTATTATTAGTTTTGTTATTTCTTTCATTACTGTAGCTGGTAATATTATTGCAAGAATTTGTATTATAGTTTTTATTAATGTTATTATAATTATTTATTTATATATACATACAGTACACACACACACACACACGTATATCTTAGTATTTATATTTTAACAATTCTATTATCATTACCATTATTATTATTTTAATACACATTTCTACTGCTATCATTAATTTTATATTATTTTTTATTATTGTTACTTTGATATTAATGTATTAATATTACTATATGATGATGAGGATGATGATTATTATTATTATTATTATTATTATTATTATTAAAGCTGTTTTTAATTTCTGTTTCCAGTTCCTGGCCTTTGACACTCAGCTCATGATGGGAAATAAACAGCTGGCTCTCAGTCCTGAGGAATTTATCTTTGCAGCTCTCAGTCTGTATTTGGACATCATTAATATTTTTCAGTATCTGTTACAGATGCTCGGTAACAGCAGTGAGTAAAAGCGAATGTTAAATGCACTTTTAAATTAATACCTATTATGATTATATATTTTATTTCTGTACATCTCAGTATTTATTTAATAAAATTATTTAAAAGCTTGCAGTTTTCTACTGAACATTAAATGTATTCAAGCTTCTTAAAAACATTAATGATTTACTATAAAATTAACACAGAATAGGAAATTAATAATTAAATAAAATAGTTAAACATTACAGATCATCAGCAAGGGTGCCAATACTTTTCCCAGTATTTTTCCTTATGGCTATTGATCTAAGGCTTTATTTTAATTTTAGTTGCAATTATTGTATTTATTATTAAAACTTGTAAATGATATAAATTACTTTTGTTTGAACCTCAATGCAAACGCATAAGGCGAAATAAAACCACTTTTGAAGATTGAGAACAGTTTTATTAAAAAAAGGAAAATCAGCAATGTTTAACAGGTTCCAGGAAAAAAAAAAAACAGTAAAACTAGAAGCTTTTTCCTCAACAAATAAAAAACTGAGTAACAGAAAAAACAGCGACCGTGGTACAGGAAGATGTTTAAAAATCTTAACAAAGCAATTCATCAAAAACTGTACAAAATGTTTCATAAATAAGGAATATGCAGTTCAAAAAGAAGAGCTGAACAATTTTTCAAATCCCACCTGCTGGATTCAGAGCTTACAGGTCGGTACTGGTTTTGTTTAAACAAAATCTCCTAATCAAATAAAACTAAGTTGGGGAGACTCTTTAAGTTAGAAAAATATAAACTACTTATTTCACAGAAACTGGATATTGGTACAAAAAATAGAAACTTTATTTTATTGTCTAAATCCTTAAATCCTTTTAAATAATGATTTTACTCTTAATTAGCACAGTGCTGTAAACACAAAGGATCTTGGCAACAAATGTTTATTAATGCTAGCGATATTACAGAACACTTTCTAAAGCCAGTTGTGTATAACCTTAGTTTTTAGTTTTAGGTTTTAGCAAAAATGAACATGGACTAAAAATAAAGTATGGACTAAAAATAACAGCAACTAATCAAATTAAAGTCCAATTTTTTATATGCTATTATTCTAACAATGATTAATATTTTAAATCACACAATATCAGGATTCTATAATGATTTTAAGGTTGTTCTACATTTTCTAGGAGTTTTTAGTTTTATGTAAAATGTTCTCACTGTAATTGCGATCAGTCTGGTTTATTTTTAAAAATATTTAAAAGCTGTTTTAATTAATCCTTTTTAGCTTTCTCTGTATTAAAATGTTTAATTAACAGTATACTCTTATTATTGGAATTAATTTACTTCACTGTAGTGGCTTACCAGAATTAAAAATAGTATTTTCAAAATAATTTTATAAGACTTAAAAATCTGATATTGTATCTATACATTATATTTACTCTATATTCATCATATTTATCTATTCAAGTCTTATTTTTTAATTACTCAGGTACTATAATTTAAATGGTATAGTGTATTTTAAAAAATTCAATAAATAAGCAATCATTTAGTAAATTAGCAAGAGAATACAATACTTGATTTAATTATTCAATTTCACTGAAACAATTTGGATATGATTTTTCCTAATAAACTTTTTTGCTAAAAAGTTATGTAAAGTATTTGTTTTTTATTTTCTTTGTTATATTTTGATACATATATTTTGATACATTTTCTACATTTTATTTGATTTATTCAATTTAGTTTCAATAAAAAACGCTACATTTACATTTATTAAAATCAGTAATAAATAATTCCTACCTATAAAGAGAAATTTGGATATTTGTAATATTTTTACCACTCATGGTTTTATATTTTGTATTTATATTATCATTTTTAATGGTTTTATAGCCACATTTGTAAACTCTGAATCAAACAGGTTTGTTTTGAAAGTCGGCTTTTATCTGATGAACTGCTTGATTATTCCGTGATAGCAGCCAAAAGTTTAGAAACTGTGAAATAACTTTTTAATACAAAAATAACAATAGAAAAACAACTTGACAGTGATTCTATATAAAATAAATCCCTTTTGGTTTGTGTTAAAAACAAAAAAAAAACAGTTATATTATCCACATATTTTCATTCATTTAATAAAATGAATTAAAAAAAAACTTTTAAAAAAATACCCAGTTTCCAAAAAGAAACCAGACCTTGTTGGCCCTGTATCATGCTCCAGCCTGGCCACGCCCCAATCCATGTAAACAACCTGCTTCTTCTAAACTGTTGTGTTACAAACAGTATTTTATTATTTTATCTTTATTATTAAACAACACAAGCTACATGCTTTGCCTTTAACGATCCATTATTTATTGTTTATGTATTTATCTCAAAACACAGGCTAAGAATATTATTATATTGTACACTAGATCTGAAAGAACAAACAAGAAGGCAAAAAGAAAAATAAAACAAGTAAACAATAACAAATAAAATATATTGCCTTTATAACTTTTTGCTTGCCATAACTTTGTTTTATTTGGAATTTGGAAGCTGCCTGGGTGACTTTATTCCTATTTTTTTGAAGTTTTAAGTACGTTCTTACTTATTCAACACAATATTAAACAAAAATGTTTACTACTAGAATAAAAAAAAACTTAAAATACGATTAATATGAACGACACATTTAGAAAAAAATAAAGTGAATTTAAATCAACATTTCAAATAAAAGATACTTAAAACAATTTTATGTTTCTAAAACTAAAAATCTAAAAAAAAGTTAAAAGTTAATTTAATATTCCTGCCTTGCTTAAGACCAAAATGTCTCCAAATCATTCCATTTATAAAATTCCTATACAAAAATAATATATAAAAATATCTTGGCAAACGCTGTTTTATCTGATGTTACGGGGAGATTTTTAGTTTATTTTCAGTTTGTGCAAGAGATCAACACATTTTGTTTTTTGGGGTTTTTCAAATAAAAAAATTGAAGTTGCTGAGTTATAGACAAATAAAACAAAATAATAATAGAATACTAGAAGTTGGTGTAGCTAAACATGAAACATCAATCAGAAGCCATGGTCAGGGTGGAGCTAGAACAGAACCTGAAGAAGTTTTTACTGAGAGCTAAAATTAATTTTTCATTTGCAGCTCTTTGTCAAATTTTTAAAATGCAGATAAATTCTGCAGAGTAAAAACAAGATTTTTCCTATTATTTTAGCTTTTATTTTAACAGTTAGTGTCAACTTTCCCTGAAACACATTTTAAAAATATATATTTTAATATTCAATTAAATAATTAACTGAAATTAAAACATTTTAAATGATAAATTACAAAACTTCAACATAAGAACTTGTTGTTTCATAGTTTCTAAACTGTCTTTAAAGTGATGGATCTGTAGTGATAGTTTTATAGCTTTGCGTTTTAAAAAAAAAGCATGATTAAAACCCATTTTTGTTTCCTTCATGAGGTGAGTCTCAGGTTTTAAATGGTGAAATATGTTTCATCTTTTTGACACAGAAAATAAACAATCTATTTACAACAACAAAGAACAAAAGTTAATAGAAAATAAAAATATTACAACCATAGTTTCAAAAATGTTTTGTAGAATCCAGGTTGTTTTAAACTAATTTACAGTTACCATCTAGCACTTTTTGACAATCAATAAAGATTTGAAATTATTTTAAACTACCAGGTGACTTTAATAAATGGCAATAATAAATTGTATATTTAAAAAAATAAATAATCAAAAAAGATTGCTGCCTGAATAAACATTGCTTCCTGGATTCATTATCTTTGGTAGCATATAATATAAATAAAAAGCAAAAAATTTAAATTTTCTTGGCAAGTGAAAACTTTTTGAATATGAGCAACACCTAATATTAACTATTGTTTAATTTATCTTTTTTTAATATTTCTAATTAATTTTAATTAACAATTAAATAATTAATTTTTTATTCTAGAATATTTAACTTCAAAAAAGTCCAAAAATAAGTTATATTTTTTTCCATTTTATATTGCCAAAATATTATTGTAAAATATAAAGTCACTTCAGCCTAAATATTCAATTTAATTTGTTTGTTGTCTATTTTTCCTTTTGAATGACTTTATTATGAATTTAAAATTTTAGCAAACTGTTGGGATATTCATACTACTTTGGCAAGTTCTATCTCAAAAGAAGCAAAAAGTAAGGGCAGTTCAGTAAGTGTTTAGCTTGCCAATATTAAAAAAGTATGCTCTTGCTATTTTTTGCTTATTTTCTTCCTCGACGAATTTTAAATAAATAAAAAGAAAAATTGACTAGTACATGGATAGTGATGATTTATATTTTGTGTACAAAACTTTTTGTTAATAATTGGTATTTACATTCAAAAACAGTACTGAGACACTGGCGCTGTAAAGAAGTTCATATTCTTGTGGTCCTTGGTTTTCAGAAAAATAGAAGCCCTTGTTTTTCAACACTGCATTTCTGTTTTAGCTTTTGAAGGAAATAATTTAAAGAAGTCAAGTAACATTTACATATGGAAAGTAAAGATTAAAACATGCAACTTTCTCTTAAAGAATTCTTTGAGAAAAACAAATGTGACACTACAAAAGAAGTTTTTTCTACAGCTAGGAGATCTCAACTAAAAAGTCAACTAAAAATAAAGAAAATTAAAAGTGTGAAATAGATTATAAAAAGTCAACACGATAACAGAACACAGTACAAAAATAAAACAGCAGCAACAAAACGCTCTCACCTTTCAAGAACATCTGTCCACTTTTTTCTCTTTTCATTAATTCATACATTTTACCCAGCACCAAAATTCTAAAATTCCTTTAAAAGTTTTCTTTATTACATAAAGTCATATAATCTGAGGTGGCAATTGTTAGTTTTAATCCTATGAATTTTAAATTAATTCAGTTTTAAAATAAAACTAAAAACAGTTAAGTGAATGCATCAAAAATATGTGAGTTGGTTTTAAGTGTTGAAAAAAATATTTTCCCTTATTCAGGATGAATTTTTTTTTTACTTTTATTGTTTTGATAATTTCTTAGTTAAGAATTAATTTCTTAGTTTTTCTTGTATTTACCGAATTATTTACTAAAATCTTGTTTTTGTTTTTCAATGTACAGAACTTGCCCAAATTTTCAAAATGACAATAAATAAATAAATAAATAAATAAACAAACTAAAAATGTAACTATTGTGTGTGGTGTTGTTTGGGTTGTTTTGGATTGAGCAGTTAACTGATTGATACTAATCACAAAAAATCTGATTGTAATTGGATTTAATTGTTCAGTTACATTTTAGTTTTCATTAAAAATAAGATTTGTATCTTTTTTTAACCATTTCTTACTAATGGACAAAAAACTAATGATTTGAAATAATGTCTGTAGAAAGTAAATAAATAAGCAGAATTGCACTTTTGGTTAATATTTTTAAATTTTAAGGACTTGCTTTTGTTTTATTTGTATGGCTTTGTGATAGAATAACCCCAAATGCAGTGGCAATTTAAAAAAAGAAGTTTAAAAAGAGATTTCTAGCTAAGGTATTTCTATTTTGTCATGTTCAAAAATGGACCAAATATCAATAACTAAATAAATAACGATTGTCTGAGGCATTCAAAAAGTACAACTGAACAATAAAATTCTGTTTTGTTCTTTAAAAAAAGCAAGACGTGACAGTAAATTTATACTCCTAAAACAAAGAAACATCGCAAATTCAAAACAATTCCAACAAAGCAAAATAAAATAAGCTGCACTGTTCGAGTTTGTATCTGTACAAAAAAAATCTGCTGCTGATTAAAAAAACAATAAAGAAAATAGCAAATAAAAATTGTTACCTATTTTACAAAGGATCTACGTTTTCCAGATGCAAAAATAAAAACTTTGTTGTTTTATGAACGATGATTTTTCAATTTTTTTTTTCTATTTTTCATATTAAAATAAATCAAAGCTCTTTCTCAAAAATCTCCTGTCTTTGGTTGGATTCTTGCAGAGAGAGGGTTGTGATGTTCTTTTTATTTTAAATTCTAGAAAAAAGACACTTTTTCCATCTCTGGTCATGCTGATGCAGCAGCAGTCACTCCTGATCCTGTCTGAAAGGGAAAACAATAGGCATAAAAGATTAAAAAAAAAAGTCCTGCATTAAATGCATATACAAAAAACAATATGGAGGAAGGAAAAGTGCATAAAAGAAAAGAGCAATAAAAAGGAAAAGTGCATAAAAGTGCACAAAATAAATCTATTAAAAAGCAAATAAAAGTATTTACATTTTCTTTTCTGCTTAATAAGAGAAAGAAACATATGTTAAAATTAATTTCATAACTGTTTTGAAACTGAAAACTAAGAAACAAGAAAATCTATTAAAATCTATCAAGTAAATTTATAATCTAAAGTGTAGATTATAAAAAAAACAGATAAACAGAAAAGTGCATAAAAGTTGGTAACCCAACCCTATGGGAAAGGAAATAAAAGCATTTAAAATATGTAAAAGTTCCCTGCTTAGAAAAAGAAAAAGCAACTAAAGGTAAACTGAACTATAAAAAAGAAATCCATCAAAGTAAAGATAAAAAAGAGAGAACGTTCATGACAATTGGAGAAAAGGAAATAATGTATTTGAAAGTTTTAAAGTTTTTCTGCTTAAAATAAATCTATGTAAAAGGTAAATTTCATAACTATAGAAAAAGGTTTACAATTAATCAAAGTATACAAAGCAAAGAAAAGAGAAAAGTGCAGAAAAGTGGACAAAATAAATCTACAGTATTGAAAAGGAAATAAAATAATATTTAAAAAATTTTTAGTTTTTGCTTTAGAAACATAAAAAGTGCATGACTGTGAGAAATAAACACTATAAAAAAGGAAATCCATCAATGTGTAGATATTAAAAGAGAAAGAAGAGAAAAGCACATAAAAGTAGAATAAATCTATGCAAAAGGAAATAAAAGTTCTTAAAAGTTTTCTGTTTAAAATGTAGATAAAAATCTATGTTAAAGGTAAATTGCTTAACTGTAGTGAAAGCAAAAAAAATCTCTCTGTTCTTATATTCTGTATTTAACAGATTGTGATATTGGTTATTGGTTACTGGTTACCCTTATTGATCACTTGCTGTGCTGGTATGAGTAGTTTGAATGTTCGGCTGTTGTTTCCAGAGGAACCTGTGCCTGCTGGCTGCTGCTCTCCTGTAAGAACCACCAGCAGAGTTTAAATAATCAATCAATCAATCAATCAATCAATCAATCAATCAATAAGAGGATGTGCTCATACCTCTACAGCGACATTAGATGGGGGCACCGGAGTGTACTGAGGGATGAAGGTCCCCTGCATTGTCGTACCTGCAGGCATGTACTGAGAAGATCAGATAATAGATCCATTAATATCAAATAAAAAATACAAAAAGAACTATAGTAAATGCATAATCAAATAAAACCAAAGTAAATAAATGATTACAGGAAAAATAAAAAAGCATATAAACACTGAACCACATGAACAGGTGTCAATAAATATTATTTAAAAAGGCTTTTCCCTTTTCAGGTGTCTCCACAGCGAGTCGTCCTCCTCCATCTCACTCTGTCCTCTGCATCCTCTGTCCTC
>JAVSBU010345892.1:0-10333 GCA_033118015.1 Loricariichthys derbyi | reverse complement strand
CTGTCACTCATACAGCACATCTCACCACTGTCCTGCTGTCCTCATACATGTCCTGTACCAGTCTGACATACTTCTCTCCTACTCTAGATTTCCTCATACAACACTACAGTTCCTCCATTGGCACTCTGTCATACACTTTTTCTAAATCAACAAAGACGCAATGAAGTTCTTTCTGACACTCTCTGTACTTCTACATCTGCATCCTTAAAGCAAAGATGTCATCTGTGTCATTTCTTGGATTAAACCATACTGCTGCTCTGTAGGTGGTAGAAGAGAGCAACTGGACTTGCTTGTAGATTCTTGAAGATGTTTCACCTATCATCCGAATGGCTTCTTCAGTTCAAACTGACTAGTAGGGAGTTTCGGCTATATATCTTGTCATGGCTGAAAAGGTCATCTGGGGTGTGGTTGAGTCGTCCTGTTGGTGTGGGTCCCTGGAGGCTGGGTGTGGATGGCCTCGGAGTCATTTGGGTGATCAGTGGATGGCACATTAGGCTGATTCTCTCTGTCCTCATATGGGTCACTGAAGCCAGCTGGGTTTTGGTGTGAATTATGTTGTTTTGAAAGTGTGCCATGGACTGCATTGTAAGTGGCTGAAAGGTGATGTCAGTTAGGTTACTGTTCAGTGATGGCCATTCCAGGTTGACAAAAATGGCTCCTTTAACTCCACCTTCATACCACTGATCCTCTCTGTCTAAAATGTGTACATTGCAATCCTGAAATGAGTGTCCTGTGTTGTTAAGATGAAGGTAGACAGCAGAGTTTTGGCCTGAGGAGCTGGCTTTCCTGTGTTGAGCAATGTGTCTGTGGAGCGGTTGTTTTGTTTCACCAATATATGAGTCCATGCCTACCTCGCTGTGTCTGGGTATTCTGTCCTTAGGGTGGTCCAGTTTCTGTTTCAGGGTGTTACTGAGTCTGAAGTGTACCAGAACGTTGTGTTTGAAGAAGATCCTCCTGAGTTTCTCAGATAGACCAGCAATGTAGGGAATGACAATATTCTTGCATTTGTTCCTGTTCTCCTCCTTGTCTGTTATGTTTCTTTTTGTGCTCTTCATGACAGACCATTTGGGATACCCGTAGTTCTGAAGGGCTTTCTTGATGTGATTCTGCTCCTTCTTTTTTCCCCTCTATGGTTGTAGGGACGTTCTGTGCCCTGTGTTGCAAGGTTCTAATGACCCCCAATTTGTTTTCCAGTGGGTGGTGAGACTCGAAGAGTAGGTACAGATCTGTGTGTGTGGTTTTCTAGTAGACCTCAACACTAAGGCTTCCCTCTTGACCGACGTGTACATCACAATCCAAGAAGGCTAGATTCTTCCCACTGTCATCCTCTCGAGTCAAGTTGATGTTAACATCCACTTCATTCCAAGCACATCAATTAACTTGATCTTCTTCAACCACAACTTTCTGTTGTGTCTGTTACACTTCAGACCCAGTAACACCTGAAACAGAAACTGGTCCACCCTAAGGACAGAATACCCAGACACAAACAGGACAATGTAGTCGATGCAATTCAATGCAGCGAGGTAGGCACAGACTCGTGTATTGGTGAGAGAAAACAACCACTCCACAGATGCATGGCTCAACACAGGAGTGCTAAGTCCTCCAGGACTCTGCTATCTACCTTCAACACATGATACTCATTTCAGGATTGCAATGTATGCATTTTAGCCAGAGAGGATCGGTGGTATGAATGTGGAGTTAAAGAAGCCATTTTTGCCAACCTGGAACGGCCATCACTGAACAGAGGTGGTGGGCTAAGACATCACCTATCAGCCACTTACAATGCAGTCCCTGGCACACTTTCAAAACAACAGAATTGCCATCAAAACCCAGCTGGTTTCAGTGACCCACAGGAGGATAGAGAGAATCAACATTCCATTGTTCACCCTAATGGGCCATCCACTGATCACCTAAATGACTCCAGAGGCCATTCACACCCAGCCTCCAGGGACCCACACCAACAGAACAACTCAACCACACCCCAGATGACCTTTTCAGCCATGACAAGATATATAGCAGATACTCCTTACTAGTCAGTTTGAACTGAAGATGCCTTTCGGATGAGAGGTGAAACGTCTTCAAGAATCTACAAGCAAGTCCAGTTGCTCTCTTCTAACACCCACTGTTACTGAATCTTCACAGACCTACTGCTGCTCACAAATAGCTCTTTTCTAAGTCTAGCTTCCAAAACTCTCTCCCAGATCTTCATTGTGTGGCTCATCCCCTGTAGTTGTTACAACTCACCCTTGTACATCACCCTTGTTCTTAAAAATGGGTAAAAGCAAACTTCTCAATTCCCCTGGCATTTTCTCACTGTCAACAATGGCACTGTTTCCTTCACCAATATGTCCATTCAGGTCTGCTCTGTTCACCACTCTCTCCTCCCTTGGAATACTCACTATCACTTTATCCATGTCCTTCCAGAACTTCTCTTTTTCCTCTTCCTCACATCAAACCTGTGGAGCATAACCACTGACACCATTCAACATCAGACCTTCTGTTTCTACCTTCAGACACATCACCCTATCTGACACTCTTCTCACCTCTACAAGGTTCTTTGTTAACTCCTCTTTCAAGACCATCACTACTCAATCTCTCTTTATATCCACACTAATGATCGACTGATATATCGGCAGGCCGATTAATTTGGCCGATTTTTGGCATTTTTTATATAATCCGCATTGGCCAATATAATCGGCAAGAGGACGATATTTACACTATGCACGCAGCTGCGTCATTCAGGCTGTTAGAGTGCCCCATGTGTCCATTTTGCCATCTTACATCTTACCATCAACAAGCACAGGACTACAAGCTTGTAGCTGCATGCCATGGAGAAAACGGTAAGAATTATTTTCTCTCCTTCAGCTTTCTATTTCTTACTGGTTGTGCTTTGTTACATACACTCAATAATCTGCTGTGATAAATGACTGAGATGATTTTGATGAGAATTTCCAGTCCGATGCATTTGCTAAGGCTAACTCGTTAGCTTACATTGCCAGGAGTCCGAAAGCTAGCATAACATGATTAACTTGTCAACAAGTTAGGAAGCAAACTTTAGTGGCTTTTTGATTCTCCATTACATACTCTTCGTTTCGTCTTTCTCTGTGTGTGTGTGTCTCTCTGTCTCTCCCTCCTCCTCCCACACATGCGAGTGTGTGTGTGTCTGTGTGTGTCTGTGTGTGTGTGTGTGTGTGTGTGTGTGTGTGTGTGTGTGTGTGTGTGTTAAGACCTGGTTCAGATCACTTCAGGATTTTTCATGTTCATTAAAGCACAATAATCAATTAAAATACCCTTTTTCCACAAAAGCCTTGTCTATATTATTTATTTATTGTCTAGATTATTTATTAATTTTCTAACCTGTATATCTGCTTTTTCTGTTATTAAAAATATAGATGTTTGCATAATTTGTTATAGTACCGGGAAAAGCAGAAATCTACTTTCACCTCTGCATATTATCCATTCTTATCACAAAACTGTGATCAAGATAATTTATTTATGGCCATGTATATTCAATTGTAATGTGTATGGAATAATGCAATCATAAACCAGCCACTAAGGATCAGTATCCAGTGTATCTTTTGTGCCAGTCCCAAGGCCGGGTAAATGGTGAGGGTTGTGTCTGGAAGGGCATCCGACGTAAAACACTTTGCCAAAACTAACATGCGAGTTCATCTAACCGCCATCACCGTCAGTCGAAGACCACAAGGAGGAAACGAGTGAGGAGACAAAAAGAGAGGAAGAAAGTCAAGAGTGTAGGATTGAGGGTGGCAACTCTGCAGTTACCAGGAAGGGTACGGGTAGGAGGGCCAGGGAGGATGCAGTTGGAGTGGATATGGAGGTGGTTGGTGTGGGGACGGAGGATGCGGAGCACGGGGTGGGATGAAGGAGGATGACTCGCTGTGGCGACTCCTGAAAATGGAAAAGCTGAAAGAAAAGAAGAAGAATGGAATAATGCGGTCATACGTGACTTATCTTTTACTCACCCTATATATTTCTGTTTTAATAATTTCAGATGGCTGGACAGCAATCTAACGTTTTGTGGCAGCATTCCACTGAGCCAGCACCAGGAAAGGCCAAGTGAATTGGTGAACATGGGGACTGAAACAGGGAAGAAATAAAATACAACAAACATGTGGAATCACCTAAAGGTTCACCACCTCCCTGTTTATAAAGAGGCACAGAAGAAAAAAGATGCTGCAGCTAGAACAAACTTACTTCAGCCCACTGTAACACAGCTATTTGATGTACAAAGAAAATGGATAGGAACAGATCCCAGGTCAAAAAGAATCAACTCTTTAATAACAGAAATTATTGCCACAGACAACCAAACCTTCACAGTTGTTTCAGATGTGGACTTTAGACGATTGATGACTGTAGTGGAACCAAAATGCAACCTCAAAAGTGAGAAGTACTACTGCACACAGATGTTGCACAGTGTGCATACAAAGGTTGTGAAAAAAACCAGAGCACTGGTTGCACCTGATAATGCTGGCCCCTATTTGTCTTTTACTATAGACTGTTGGTCAGAAGAAACTGAATCATTAATGAGGCTAACATGTCATTTCATAGACAATGACTGGGAAAGGAAACAGATTGACTTAAATGTCAATGTTTGGCTCCCATACTGGAGACTATATCTGTGAGCTGTTTCTTAACATGATGCATGATTGGGATATTGACCTAGAGAGAGTGGTGCTTGTGCTCAGAAACAGTGGTGCAAACATGATCAGAGGTGTGAGACTGGCAGAGATACCGGACCTCAGCTGCAGTGCACACATACTGCAGCTTGTAGTAAATGAGGGCATCAATAGTCAGAGAGCAGTGGGGGACATTATCAGCAAGCTGAGGACATGTTCAACACACTTCAGCTACACAAAACAGCATCTTATGGCCATTCGAGAAGACCTTGGCCGCCCTCAGCATGGAATCATTCAAGCTGTTCCCACCCGCTGGAACTCCTCTCTTCACATGTTGCAGAGGATGCTGGAGCAGAAGCATGCCCTAGGTGTGTAAGCAGGAGAACATGGGAAGTTTGCAAGTCCCTCTGCAAAACAATGGAAAATCGACTCAAATTTGGTTGAGACACTGGTCCTATTGAAGAAGTGACTCTTGAGATGAGCAAAGCAGAAGCCTCCATCTCATGCATCATCCCAAACAATGCAGTGCTGAAGATCCTCCTTCAGGCAGAGGGTTCCACTTCTAGGGCAATCAAAACACTCAGTCAGACCATGTTGCAGAGCTTGGAGAAGAGATTTTCTAAGATTCTGGAGTGTTCTGGAAAAGCCTAGTAAATCAAAGTAAATCAAAATAATCTGAATTCGAGATATTGATGAAAAGGAACAGCTGCTAGGATTAAGCAGCTAATTATCAAACTGATATACTATATGCTTATTGCTTTATGACTTAGGGAGACAAATTTATGTGAGGTAAAACCTAGTAAGTCCAAATAACCCAATAATTGACCAAATTTAGAATTACTAGGTTTTTCCAGAACAGTCCAGGATTGAGGAAACCAAATGTTTGGTGTTGGCAAAACTGCTGGATCCTTGATATAAAGGCAATGCCTTTGCAGCAGAGGGCACACTGGATAAGGCAAAACAATGGCTAAAAGAGGAACAAGCCGTTACCACCTATGATTCTGACAAACAAGTGACCACTGAAGATCAAGGATCAGAGTCCAAACGAATGAGGGTGGAGGAGAAGAAACTCTGGTCTTGTTGACCAAATGTTCTCAAACATTTTTGGGACTCGCAGTCATCCTAAGGAAGAGAGTACGATCATCTCTGAACTTAACTGTTACCTCCAGGATCCGGTGATTGACAGAAAGACAGGTCAGCCAATGGAATGGTGGAAACAGAACAGAACCCACCTAAACTTTCTTGCACCACTGGCAAGAAAATATTTCTGTCCTCCACCCTGCTCTGTTCCCAGTGAGAGAATTTTTAGTGAGATCGGGACCCTTTATGAGAAGAAAAGGAATAGGCTCATTGGAGAAAATGCAGATAAACTTTGTTTCCTGCATTACAACTTGCTGCTTGTAGACAGGGACTACTGAGTGAAAAAAAAAGAGTTAAAATGCGAGGTGCTGAAAGAACATTCTTTGAGGATATGGCCATTTCATCAAGACTGGATACTTGCTGCTCTTAACTTGGACAGGGTTTAAAAACTTTTTTCCCAAATATTTTATTTTTTTTAATAAATAAAAGCAGTTTTCTGTTGATAAATGCTGTTAAGTTTACTTAGATTTTATATTTATTTTTTATTCACAAATATTTGTTACTATTTTATTTATATTTTGATTAATTTTGATACTTATCTAAATTAGCAGACACTATATACACACTGTGTGGTGCCTAAATAATGACTCATTAGTTACTTGAGACAAAAAACAAATGTCTTCTGCATATTTTTTATGAATGTTCTTCTTCAAAAACATAGTGATGCTGCCATCTGCTTAACTGCACTGAAATTTTGTATTTATTTGTTTTTTGTTTTTTTTTGTTTTTTGATAAATAGATTTTTAAATTCATTAGTTTTGTGTCTTGTTTATTAGTATTATTATTATTGTATCCAAAAAAATGGGAATATCGGCTTTACATATTGGCCACTACTGCTGTCTAAATATCAGCATCGGCCATCAAAAAACCATTATCGGTCGATCACTAATCCACACCATGGTAACACAGTTTAAACCCTGCTCCAAGGCTGTGTGTCTTTCTGCTCTTCCATTTGGTCTCTTGGACACATAAAACATCTAATTTCCTTCTCTATATCATGTCATACCAGTACAGTTATGCAATAGGTCAAGACAAAAATCCAGCTAGGATCTGATGTAGATGAATCCACAACACACTTTTTTAACATGATGCATACACATAAAAATACAAGTGCTGATTTCAGGCTTCACTGAAGTGCTGAATGAAGAGATGATTCTTCATTCACCGCTTGAAAACAGCAAGAGACTCAGCCATTCATATATCCAGTTGCAGTTTATTCGACCACCTGGGTGCCAGGACAGAGAAGAGTCTTGATGCTTGCCTACCTTGAACTTTGTGTGGTGGATCTAGTCGAGCCAGGCTTGAGTCTCGTAGGCTAAGAGGCACAGATTAAAGCCTTTAGGTAAGAAGGTGTTGGTCCATTTTTGCTTTGTAGGCAAGCATTAGAGTTTTGAATCTAATGCAGGCAGATACAGGGAACCAGGGAAGAGAACGCAGCAGTGGGGTGACATGAGAAAACTTGGGTAAGTTGAAAACCAGGCATGCAGCAGCATTCTGAATCAGTTGCAGAGGTCTGATTGTATGCATGGGAAGAACAAGCACCTGGGTGGCTTCCCTGGAGAGGAAAGGTCGAATTCTCCAGATATTGTAGAGGAAATACCTGCATGACTGGATCAGTTTTGCAATATGAGCTGAGAAATTCAGCTGGTTATCAAAGATAACCCCAAGATTTCTTGTATTCTCAGATGTGTGATGGAATAGTTTACCTGAGAGATGACAATATCTTTAACAGCAGATCCCTCTGCAAGAATGTAAAGCAGCTCAGTTTTGCTGTGGTTCAGCTTTAGCTGGTGAGCTGACATCAATAAGGAGATGCTCTCCAGACATTCTGAAATACGTGTGGAGACATCTGTTTAGGGAAGGAAAGGATGAGTTGAGTGTCATCAGTATAACAGTGATAGGAGAAGCCATGAGAGGTAATGACTTCACCAAGGGAGCAGGTGTAGAGAGAAAATAGGAGAGGTCCCAGAACAGAACCTGTGGGACTCCAGCTGCAAGAGCATGTGGTGCAGATATGGATCCTCTCCATGACACCTGATAAGATTATCCTTCCAGGTAGGAAGCAAGCCACTGCCAGGCAGTGCCTCTGGCTCCGAGACTGGAAAAGACAGAATGAAGGATTGTTTGGTTGACTGTGTCAAATGCTGCTGAAATGCCAAGAAGGATGAGGACCGATGAGAGCCTGGATGCTCTGGCAGCATGGAGCTTTACAGAGATGGACATTAGGGCCGTTTCTGTAGAGTGAGCTGCTTTGAAGCCAGACTGGTTGTGATCCTGTAGGTTATTCTGTAGAAGGAAAGTGGACAGCTGGTTCAAGTATTTTTGATAGGAATGAGAGGAGTGATACTGGTTTGTATTTGTTGACCAGGCAGCAATGAGTTGTTCTTGATGGAGGAGATAAAGGGGAGAAGGTGCAGATCTGCTTCCTGTTTGGACTTATTCCATTTCTCTCCACAGCTCTGAGTGCTCTTTGAGACCCACACAGTACATCTGACAGCCAGGGGGCAGGTTGAGAAGTTTTTCTTGGTCATGAGGAGAAAGGGCATAACAGGTCAATTGAGGAAGAGAGAGAAGAGATAAAGGTGTTGGTGGTAGATTCCAGTGAGAGGGAAGAAAAAGAATCCAGGTGTGGTAACCTTGATAGAACATTGCCAGACAATGAGGCAGGAGAGAGGGAGTGAAGGTTGTAATGAGTTGGTGAAGAATGGAGAAAATTGGATATATGAAGCAGTGGGAGAGGAATAGAGACAATACAAATAGAAAAAAAGTGGTGGTCTGAGAGATGGAGGGGAGTAACACTGATATTGATGGCACGGGAAGGTTGACTAAAAACAAGGTTGAGAACGTTACCTTCCTTATGTGTTGGGGACAGTTGTTAAAGCATAGGTTGAAGGATGACAAGAATCCAGTTCTTCATTAAATTCACCTAGAGGTCCAGGTGGTCAGTAAACAACAATGATATGGAGTTTTATGGGAAATGTAACAGTAACAACATGGAATTCAAAGGACCAAGCTCTGGCTCTGATGGAGCAAAGATGTTTTCCTGAGAGTAACCATCCAAACAGTCTATGGTTTGGGTGGTGAATGTCCTTAATAATCCTAGCTCTGGAGGTCCTGCACCTTCTTGAATAAATATCCTGAAGTTTTGGCAGTGTAGTCCTGGTGATGCGCTCTGAGCATCGGATCACTCTATGAAGGTCTTTCTTATCCTGAGAGCTGCAATTACCAAACCAGGAAGTGGAAAGAACAGACCCAATGATGGATGTGAAGAATAGTTTTAGCAATGCTGCTGAGATGCTGAATTTCTTCAACCTCCTAAGGTGGTATAAGCGTTTCAGTGCCTTCTTTACCATGGTGGAGACATTTGTAGTCCATGTCAGGTCCTCAGAGATATGGACATCAAGGTATTATAGCTGGTCACTTTCTCAACCAGATATCCCTTAATCTGGAGCAATGTGTACGAGGTTCTCCTTTGCTTTTTCCTGAAGTCCACAACCATCTCCTTGGTATTGGAGATGTTCATCTTCAGGTTGTTGTTGTCACACCATGATGATAACTGTTTCATCTCACTCAGCTAGGCCTTCTCATCATTGTTGGAGGTTAGACCTACCACCACTGTATCATCCGCAAATTTAACAATGGAGTTGGAGCTATGAGTTGCTGTACATTCATTGGTGTACAGAGAGTACAGGAGAGGACTCAATGCACATCTTTGTGGTGAACCGGTACTGAGAATCATAGGGCTGGATGTGAAGTTTCCTATCTTAACAACTTCAAGTCTGTCAGACAGGAAGCTCTGTATCCAAGAACACAGTGCATGGTTCAGCCCCAGTTCTCTGAGCTTCATGACCAGTCTGGATGGTATAATTGTGTTGAATGCCGAACTGTAGTCAACAAACAGCAGGCATGCATAGTTTTATTTACCAGTATCCAGGTGAGTGAGGATGGTGTGTAGGACATGAGATGGCATATTCAGTACTCTTATTACTACAATATGCAAACTGAAGAGGGTCCAGTGATGAAGGCAGAGATGAACAGATGAGGTCTTTGATGCACTTTTCAAAGTACTTCATGACCACAGAATTGAGCGCTACTGGTTGGTATTTAGGCTGGCTGGGTTGGTCTTCTTCAGAACATTGATGATTGTTGATTTTTTGACGCATCTTGGGATGACAGAATGGGCCAGGAAGAGATTAAAAATGGTGGGAAACACAGGAGCTAAGTGGTCAGCGCATGAAATTAAAACTGTTCCCGGGATGCCATCAGGACCATCTGCCTTTCTGCTATTTACCCATTTCAGAGCTTTCCTCTCATCAGGCTCTGAGATGGTGTGTGGGTACTGGTCAGGTCATGCACCGATGTAGCGTTAGCGCTACATAGTAAACTAACAGTGCTAACGGTATTAAAGTTATTGGTGCTGACCTTGAATCTCGTGTAAAGGGTGTTTAAATCTTCTACCAATGAGGGGTCCAAGACAGTTGTTGTTTTGTGTGTGTGTGTGTGTGTGTGTGTGTGTGTGTGTGTGTGTGTGTGTGTGTGTGTGTGTGTGTGTGTGT
>JAVSBU010345883.1:0-10334 GCA_033118015.1 Loricariichthys derbyi | reverse complement strand
GTGTGTGTGTGTGTGTGTGTGTGTGTGTGTGTGTGTGTATATATATATATATATATATATATATATATATCCTTACAATATAATTTATATTTATCCTTGTATTGATAAAAGATGTTATTTTGTTAGCTACTTCATAGAGGATTTTCTAATTGTTTTATAATATTTAACTGATTTTCAGATTCACTCATGATACAACGTAGTTTTTTTTTCTTCAAATTTTATGATCTTATACTTACTGTCTGTACCATCAATTCTGTGCAAGTGGAGTCCTGATGCTGACCTAAACAGACATAAAAATTTGACAGGCATTTGAATTAAACTTTATAATGTTGACTATATTACTAATTCCTATATTACTAATACAACTTTATTGATTTATAGTGGATCTTAATAGAGACAGCAATTTGCATCTGTAATTTAAAATAATATAAATATTAGAGTCTGGTTGCAAATTCAATTTTGATCTGAGGGGATGATCACATACTAGTGTAGAGTCAGCTGATGTTCAACACACAGTCTACTCTAGTTTCACCTCTGAACACTGATAATACAATGGTCTGAATCGTGTGTGCACAGTGGCGCACTGTTTGGTGCTGTTGTCTGTATGGAGTATTCACACACTCACCGTATCTGCATAGGTCTGCATAGGTTCTCCAGTTTCCTCCCACTTTCCAGAACATGCTTTAGGGTCAGTTGGTGTTTTTAACGTGCCTCAGTATGAGTGGGTATGAATGATTGTGTGTGCATGTGCCTTGCAAAGGGCTGCCATTCTGTCTAGGATCGGCTCCTGCCTCTGAAGGTTTAAAACACAAAAGCTAATTCATATAGAAACCCAAATCAGAAAGAGCTAGGACGGTATTGAAAGTGCAAATTTAAAAACAAAAATCAAAATAAAATAAAAAAAAACAATGCAGTGTTTTTTTACATTTGCTTTTGTTCCTTTAATTTGCAAATTCCATATTGTTCCCACCGTTTTTGATTTGGGCTTGTATATTCAATTAAATATCAACTGCTTTTATTCTTTATGTAAATTTTAGGATTTTAAGATATGTTGTTCTTGAACAGGCTCAAAAGAATGCACTGTTGGAGGAGCGTGTTCAGGTTTTACAGCAGCAGAATGAGGACCTCAAAGTGAGGATAGACCTCAACCTTGCCATGTCCAGGTCTCTACATTTTTGTACAATACAGACCATATAAAGATGTAGGATGTGTTAACTGATGAATTAAGTCCTTAAAGTCCCAGGATGCTTTAAAAATATGTCGCATATGAGTAAAACATATTTTCTAATGATTTGTTATGATATTCATTTCTTTATTTTATGCGTTTATTTGACAAAATCTGGTTGTAAACACTCTCACATATCGTGCGCCTGTTTGCCATTTTGCTAAATTTAGCAAATGCTACGTCATAGCATCACGTGATATGCTATTTTCGTTCACATGACACCAAACATGACGGACACAGCAAGCAATTCTGACAGATACGTACGTATTATCGCTTATTTTTAAATACTTGTTGAACATGTCTAAAACACATTTGTTGTATTTGATATAAAACAAGACCAATAATGTCTTTTGAATCGTCAATTACACTTTTAATATTCTGTTCACAGCACACGCCAGTCACGTGATAAGTCACGGGACGATGGAATTATCATATCAGTCTGACCACTTAGAAATCTCCAAGGGGGTTCTCCAATTTATTTCTTCTAAATGCCTTATACCCACCAAAATCGGACTGAATTATTCAGTCTGGGAGTATAACGGATCTAACTACTAGGTGTTAGATTTTTACCCTATATAATTTGATTGTAAAACATCCTGAGACTTTAAAGCTTAAAATAAGGGAAAAGTAAATATTGATCATAGGACTCCATAATGTATTAGCCACTTTATTATTTTGTTTGAAGGTTCTTTAGGTATCAGTAAGTCATTATTCTAAACCACACTTTTTTTTCTTGTCAGGCAACTGTCAGAAGAGAATGCTAACCTGCAGGAGAACGTAGAGAAGGAGAGTAATGAAAAGAAGCGACTGAGTCGCACTAATGAGGAGTTGCTTTGGCGTCTGCAGACTGGCGAGTTGAGCCCTCGTATGTCACCCAACCAGTCTCCACTCCATCGACCCTCCTCAGGCTCTTGTTCACCATCACATTTCCCACCTTTTCCCAGATGAGCGCCATTTCTGTTGCTTCTATCTACAATCACTATTACTTTCAACTCAACACCCTTTTATCCCATATAGGTGAAGGCAAACACTTTCTGTGGTGGCAGAGACTATATCAGTTTGGGCTGAGCTCTTGCTGGATGTCCTGAAAATGGGTGCTGATTATTGTTACCACAGAAAACTGAGGAGAAGAGTGTCTATTCAAACAAATCCCTCTTTTGAGAATTTGTCTTATAAATGTAAATTCTAAATGAGATGTTTACCATCTACTACATAGCAGAGAATGTACAGATAACATTCGTTTTAATGACTGACTGAATGCCTATAATCATAACAAAATAATCCACAAGGAGGTATGAAATTTAAATTTTTTTACTGTCATAATCCGCCAGAGTGATTTTGATTCTGATTCTGTATGTACAATCTTTGCAACATAAATATTTAGTGGAATATATGTGATAAACACATAAAACTTAAAAATGATTATTTAGTGTTTACTAAAAAACAGTTGACATTACCAGTAACTCAAAACTTTTTTTATAAAAGCGATTGAAAGGCGGTCTATTTTCTCTTGCTCCTGTCCAATCAAAGGACCATCAGAATTTTTGTCCATAGTCATCACATACATGATGTTTGAAGGTTCACAAACCTTTTAGAATTTCCAATATTTCTGTGTAATTATGAGCTAAAACATCATCATATTTTCCCATAAGCTCTAAAAGTTGATAAAGAGAACCCAGTTAAACTACTGAGACAAAAAATTATATTTGGCCATGTACAGTATTATTATTATATTAAAAATATAGTCTGGTTGCAAATTCAGTTTTGATCAGAGGGTATGATCACATACTAGTATAGGGTTAACATAATAGTAAACCTGAGTACATATCTGAATGACAAATTTACATGAATCTCTGGGATTAGTAGTTAATTTGAAGATTATATTAGAGTTTAGTATTTTCAGTCATTGTGTGACTGTCAGGTGTTAGTGGGGACCCTGTTGTATTTAAAGAATCTGTCAAAGTCTGCTCTAGAAACCCTGTTGATGGAAGTGTATCATGGTATGAAGTTTTCTGAAGAGCTCAGAAAAAGAGTTACTAATGCTCATCAGACTGGAAAAAGATTACAAAATCAGCACAGTCATGCACAGTCAGACAGATTGTGAACAAACTGGAGAATTCCATGACCATTGTTACCTTCCCCAGGGGTTAAACAACAAAGAGCAAGATGTGTCTTACATTTGATAATGTTACATGTTCATGATGGTGCTGTCACAGTGCTAAAATGTGTTATTTGCGAATGAGCTGCAACTATAAATGTGGATTTTCCGCAGTCATCCGTAGTGGAATCCCCCCCCAAAAATGGCTGGCAATTAAGAATGTTTAATGTAAGCATTTCGTTTGAATAAGGTTGAGTCCGAATGACGTATTTTTCTAAAAAATAGCATGCTCAAATGCGCATGTGCGCGAATGTAAGCTCCTCTTGGACTAGTGCTGTATTGTAATGCTGGCGTTAGGGCTTTTTTTGCTTCTTAACTCATTATCAAAACCACTTAGAAATGGTCACAACAAAGCATTGCAGTTATGCATTGTGCCGTAGCGATTCAACATACTCAGACAAGGACTACATGAAGGAGTAACATTTAAAAATGGGCTCGAGCACATGGGGACTTCACACACAAAAAAGTAAAGAAGGACACATATATATGCACTGATGAACACCCCGACCCGATAGCAGCTACATAATACACCAGGACAGGTTGGTTTTTTTACTGTTAATAAGTCAGTAACATCACTAACATACCCAGAAGTGTGCTAATGGCCGCGTGCACTAAATACAACAGGGCTTCTACAGAGTCTTAAATGTTTTAAAAGCATTGAAGGCATGACTTTAGAAATAATATCTTACAGAGACTTTGAAAAGTATAAGATATAATATAATAAGACAATACAGAGTCATGACGGGACCACTGCTGGGTCTGATACAAACAGCTGGTAACTTTCCTACTCACGTACTCACTAAATCCGTCTGTCTTCCTCGCCATTCCAGCCACCTTTTAAGCTGAACTATGCTGTGATCATTTCATGCAGAAATATCGCTCCTGGAATATCCTTTTCACAGAGAGTGATTAAACGTTGAATACACATATGTACCAGTAGCCACATGGAAACTTTTGTCTGAGACATCCAGGTCAGTCGTGATGTCATTTGGACTCAATGCTATTGCGCATGCATTGCGAACAAAGCGGGAGTTTTGCAGACTATATAAGCTGCCTGCTCCTGCCACTCAAAGTTCAGTGCCAAAATGTGTTATTTGTGAATGACCAGCGGCGAAAAAATTTTTGATTTTCTTGTCTTTTTTTTAAGCCAACCTCTGGATGTGATGCTGAAAACATGGACTCAACTTCTTTGGTTGATCATGGCAAGGCCTGTTTTGAGTGAAACCTGTCCTGGAAAACCACTGTATGATCTTGGCCACCATGCTATAGCTCAGTTTCAGGGTTTTAGCAATCTAGGCCATCTTTATGGAGAGCAACAATTCAATTCCTCACATCCTCAGTTCTTTGCCATGCTGAACATCCAGTGGCCAATATGAGAGAATTGTACCCGAAACACCAAATTTAACAGCCCTGCTACCCATTCACAGCTGGAACCTTATAATTCTAAAAAGTCACGTGACACCAGAGAAGGACAACAACACAATTGGGAACAATTTAGACCTGTTCACTGTGGGGTGTACTCATTTATGTTGCCAGTTATTTAGACATTAATAGCTGTTTGTTGAATTATTTTCAGGAGACACTAATTCTATACTCCTATACAAGCTGTACACTACACTACTTTAAGTTATATACAAGTTTCATTTCTATGGTGTTGTCTCATGAAAATACATAATAAACTATTTGCAGAAATGTGAGTGGTGTACTCACTTTTGTGAGATACTGTATCTGTGAACTGAATCTCAAAATAAAGTAGGCTATGTAGCAAGACAACAGCATTTAGCAAGTCAGTCCATCAAAAATAGTTAAAAATGCTAAAGTTAATATTTTAGAATTGCCAAGTCAACATCCTAACGCTGATCCAATTTAAATGTTGTGGAAATTGTTCCTGTGAAGAATATCACCAACAATCCAGAGTTGGAGATGTTTAATATGGGGGACTGGACTAAAATTTATCTAAGCCGAAGTGCAGGACTTATCAAAAGTTACAAAATGTTTATTTGATTTGATAGCTGCATATGGGGTCATAGATACTAAAAGATCCTACAGTGCTTCTCACCTATAATAGTAATATTGGATTACCAAATATAATGTTTTTATATCATTTGTTTAATTGGGTTCTTTATCTACTTTCAAGTGTTATCACATTCAGTTTCTGACATAAATCAAATAATGTGGGTTCATGGAGGGAAGAACGAGACTTTTCTAACTAGAATTGATATTTTTTTTATTCACAAGGTAAATAAAAATAAGCATTGAGGTGTATTTCATTTAAATTAAAGCACATACTAACCTTGTCAGAATTGAAACTGATCAGTTATCGGTTAAAATCAAAATGACTGTTTTAACATTTTATACTCACAGGACAAAATTAGTCACCTTGTGTGTGTAAGGTGGTAGTAAATTTAGGCTTCTGAAGATGGTGTTGCACGAGGCTGATCAGGCTATAAATACATGTGGGATGTGCGATGGGATTCATAGATTGAGAAGAGGTGGTACAGTGCAGTGAAAATGGGTCACAATATGGGTCACAAACAGATGATTGGCAAAAAAGGAGTGAATTTGGGCAAAACAAAGGCCATTGTATGATGGAAGTAGCTGAATTTGAAGATGTATTGAAACGTACAGCCATACAGGTCTACCAGCAGTGCCAAAAATCTCAGACTACAGGAAATTCTTGTTAGAATTCGTGAAGGTATTACATGCTATTGGATACGTTTCAGTCACAAGTGACAAATGTTTTGTGCAGTGAGTATACATGTTAGCAGGTATATGGATGTTTCATACTCTGTAAAATTCTGAAATTCATAGTTGGTTTATTTTAAATACAATTTATTCCCAAATTGAAGGTGAAAAGTCTGGTAACTGTCATAAGAAATTAATCCAGCATTCATCTGTCTATCATAATAAACGCCACACAAGCTAGCAGCATATTTTAGACATACTAGCACACTTTAAACGTTTAGTAATTCTTTATTTTCTGTCAAACAAAATGCTAAAGTGGCAATAAATAAGTACGGTGTAATGTTCAATTAAAATTGTTACGAATGTGTTTACAACTCATTTTCAAACTTTTTTTAATCCATAAAGACTTTTTGCTAATTCTGGACATTTTGTTGCTATGGAAGTACTTTAGTGTTGTAATGTCTCACTTCTTGCACATATTACTGGATATCCATTGAAACTATCTGGATCTATAACCTCAAAACCATACAAAACACACAAAATTATTACTGTAAGCAAGGGTAAATACCCATTTTTTACATTCTTCTGTTTCCATACTGTTTATTACACAAACCAGTTCACAGTCAAGTGTTAGATATATTTATGTATAAGTAAAACCAGTTAGTAATATACTCTATGGACAAACAAATGTCACACTGTGTGTTTAAGGTGGTAGTCACTTCAGGCTTTTACAGATGGTGTTACACGAGGATGATTGGATTATAAATACCTGTGGGTGTGCGATGGGATTCATAGATTGAGAAGAGGTGGTAAATGTTGCAGTAATTGTCTCATTCGATCTGTGGAAAATGAGTCACTAAGCAGATATTAATGACTGGTAAAAGGAGTATTTTCACTGGGGTATGCCAAAGGCCATAGTCTGAATAAAATAGTTTCTGTCCGGTGAGAATATGACCTCAAATGAGGGAATACAAGTATTATTTCTCTTTGAGATCCAGGATTGTATTCTTACTGCAATTCCTGTAGGGCTATACAGTCAATGGACTTACAGTGCCTTGCAAAAGTATCCATACCCCTTGAACTTTTCCACATTTTTTCATGTTAACCCTACAAACATAACTGATACCCCTATATAAAATCCAGGGATCAGTTGCCTTCAGAAGTCACCCAATTAGTAAATAGAATCTACATGTGTGTAATATATTCTCAGTATCACTACAGATGTTCTGTGAAGGCCTCGGAGGTTTGTTACAGAACATTAGAGATCATGAAAGCCAAAGAACACACCAGACAGGTCAGGGATAAAGTGGAGAACTTTTAAGCAGGGTTAGATTATAAAAATATCCCAAGCACAGAACATCTCACAGAGCAATGTTCAATCCATTATCAAAAATGGAAGGAGTATGGCACAACTGCAAACCTACCCAGACATGGCCCTCCACCTAAACTGACAGCCCAGACAAGGAGAGCACTAATTAAAGAAATAGTCAAGAACCCCATTGTCACTCTGGAGGAGCTGCAGAGATCCACAGCCCAGGTGTGACAATTTACTCACAGGACAACTATTAGTCATGTACTCCACAAATCTGTGGAAATATGTTGAAGAAGGTGCTCTGGTGAGATAAGACCAAAGTTAAACTTTAGGCACAATGTGCAAATCTTATGATGGATCTGACTTTCCAGAACAAATTGCAAAATGCTACATGAGGTGGAAATCTACTACAGCACCACAGAATCCCCGGTGTGAAACATGATGATGGCAGCATTATGCTGTGGAAATTCTTTTGTTCAGCAAGGACAGGGAAGCTGGTCAGAGTTGATGGGAAAATGGATGAAGCTAAGTACAAGGGACATTCTGGAAGAAAACTTGTTAGAACCTGCAGAAGACCTGAGACTGGGGCAGGGGTTCACCTTCCACCAGAACAATGACTCTAAACATAAAGCCAGAGCAGCAATGGAATGGTTTATATCAATGCATATTCATGTATTAGAATGGCCCAGTCAAAGTTCACACCTAAATCCTTTTGAGAATCCCTGGCAAAACTTGAAAATTTTTTTCACAGACAGTCTCCATCCAATCTGACTGAGCTTGAGCTATTTTGCGAAAAAGAATGGGCCACAATGTCAGCCTCTAGACGTGCAAAGCTGGTAGAGACATACCCCAAAAGACTTGCAGCTGTAATTGCAGCAAAAGGTGGTCCTACAAAATATTGAGTCACAGGGGCTGAATACAAATTCACACCACATTTTTCACATTATTATTTATTTTAAAAAATTGAAAACCATGCATCATTTTCTTTACATGTCATAGATATTTGTTACTTTGTCTTGGTCTATCACATAACCTAAAAAAACAAAAAACAAAAAAACATTTAAGTTTGTGCGTGTGCCGTGAAAGATGTGGAAAAGTTCAAGGGGTGTGAATACTTTTGCAAGGCACAATATTTTGTATTTAATTAGGTGCTGTGAACAGCTTAGATAACCTCATTCCCAGTACAACACCCTTATTATAATATAGACTTTTCCTTAATCTGAGCACTTTTGACATGTTATATGATTTTGTATTATGTACTATTAACACTTGTATCATTTTAAAATTAAGCTCAGGTTGGCAGGTGCTTTGGTATAATCAGCAAAGGTCTTTAATGACCTTGTTATTAAATTTCCTAAATATAAGCTATATATAGGTATTAGCAAAATATCTGAATGTACACTGTTTTGTACAACATACTGCAAGCTTCTCGTCAAACTTTCCAAGGTATGAACTTAATATCAGGTCTTCTGAGAGCATTACATGATTGCCATTTGCCATTTAACCAAATTGTCTCCAGTCTTGTGAAGGTTGCTGGAACATTTAATGTTTTGTTACCTCTTTTGGAAAACTATTTCCATATATTTATTTCTTTATCTTTGTGTGGAATTTTCCTCATTTTCATGTAACAATCTTTTCTGAGGTGAAGTTATCAGAATTTGTATTAATAATAAGGCATTAAATTATGTAGTAGATTATCTGTAATTTATATTAAAGCATGTAAAGAAAGCATGTCTTAAAGTTGTGAATTTGAAGATTTTGTTGTTTTAAAAGCTCTGATTACAGTTTGCAACTGCACTATCAGACAGATCAGTCTGTAAATGGTGCACAAAGGAATTAAAAGTGACATTGAAAATGCAATTAGGTGAGTGTGGAAAGCAAGATAATGTCTGTATGTCATTAAAAGAGTGAATTATTTACAGTTCATGAGTGTCTTTTTAGTTAAACTCTATGTAAGACAAATTTGTCCACTCATCATTCAAGCAAGAAAAATGCACAATAATCAACAGTTCTGAAAGTTAATAATAAATGAACAACTAGAATAACCAGGGAATTACAGGGATGGAAAACTGATCAGCCCCTTGTTAGTTTGTTTGGATATTCCTCTACCAGGTTTGTACATTTATGTTGGGGAATATACACAACATGTAACAGTGTCACATAATCTGGATACAAAAATAAGTAACTGCAATCCATCACTGGGTGTGTGACTGGCAGTCAGCCTTTTCACTGCACCATTGTTTAGTTAGCTTGTTGAATTACTTCTAAATCTTTCATTCTATTGCTAAAGGAGTGCACAAATGTGTTTTTGTGTAATATTTTTGCAATTCTAGTATCATTTACATTTATTACAGTAATCACATTTACAATAATATGTTTAATCTTAAATCTCTAAATGAAACTTTTAAAAAAAAACTTTTTTTTTTTTTTAAACATTTCTTTGCTCTTACTCTTAAAGCCAGCAATCCTTTATGGTGCCCAGTTAGAAAGGTCCAGACCAGCATTGACTATTTTAGACTAATGTTGAATTCATGCTGGTCTAAGCTGTTGTATTTTTTCAGCTGGATGCATGAACATTTGATGTAAAACATCTAAAATTACTTAAATAACAGTTTAACATTTTACAATATAATTATATATTGTATAATTATATTATACAATAATATTCTAAATTTCTGAATTTTTTCTACTACATGGCTTGTGGCAAACTACAAATGGGCCTTCTTATGGCTTGCTTTCCTCTTGCCACTGTTCTATAAATGTCAGATTTGTGGAGTACATGACTAATAGTTGTCCTGTGGGCAGAATCTCCCACCTGAGCTGTGGATCTCTGCAGCTCCTACAAAGTGACCATGGACTTCTTGGCTTCTTCTATAATTAGTGTTATAATTAGTCCTTTTGGGCTGTCAGTTTAGGAAGACAGTCATGTCTTGTTATGGTTGCAGTTGCACCAT
>JAVSBU010345874.1:0-10334 GCA_033118015.1 Loricariichthys derbyi | reverse complement strand
TTTCAACTCTGTAATTGTTTATACTATCTCTTGAAACTATTAAGATACATCCTTTAATATATTTTACATAACAAAAAAGCAATGCATGTAGAAAAACAGATCTACATTCTCAAATCATATAACTAAAATTCACCTATATAATTTGTAGAACTGATTAAATGGGCAAAGTGTAGAAACAGGCTGGTGAAGGTATGTGGCTAATAGCATGTAGACATCCCTTCTAATTAGTGAACACCTAGTTGATCCACACTCACAGCTAACAGGTTCATAACAGGAAACACACAGGCATAGAAAAACAGATCCAGTAGAATGGGTGGTTTTGAAACTCTCAGTATGACACGTTCATGAATTCCACAACCCTAGTCAGTTCATCAACTTTTCACCCTATAAATAAATGGTTTTCCAATTTTGATGGTGAGATTGGTTGGCTTGCACAGATCTTGGACCTTATATTCACCAGATGCAGATGAATTGAAATATCAACACTTGAGTCAGGTCCTGAACGTCATGATCTTGCTCCACAATCTAATTTTCAAGCCTTCTCTGAACAGTGACATCTGTTGTAGCAGCAAAAGCGATGACAAACTCCATATTAATATGAATTGACTGGTGATTTAAGTTCTGTTTATACAGTGGTGCTTGAAAGTTTGTGAACCATCTAGAATTTTCTGTATTTTTGCCTAAATATGACCTAAAATGTCATCAGATTTTCACACAAGTGCTAAGAATAGATAATGAGAATCTAGTTAAATAAATGAGACAAAAATATAAAATTTGGTCATTTTATTAATTGAAAATGAGCCAATATTAATTATTAGGAACTGGAAAACATATGTGAACCTCTAGGATTAGCAGTTAATTTGCAAGTGAAAGTACCGTAGTCAGATGTTTTCAATTATATTTAAAGAACAGGGATCTATCAAAGTCTGCTCTTCAAAACGCATTTGTGGAAGTGTATCATGGCACGAACAAAGGAGATTTCTGAGGACCTCAGAGTTGTTGATGCTCATCAGTCTGGAAAAGGTTACAAAACCATCTCTAAAGAGTTTAGATTCCACCAATCCACAATCAGACAGATTGTGTACTAATGGAGGAAATTCAAGACCATTGTTACCCTCCCCAGGTGTGGTCGACCAACAAAGATCACTCCAAGAGCAAGGCATGTATTAGTTGGCAAAGTCACAAAGGAGCCCAGGGTAACTTCTAAGCAACTGAATGTCTTTCATGAGTTCATCAATTCACCATTAGAGGAACACTGAACAACAGTGGTGTGTATGGCAGGGTTGCAAGGAGAAATCCACTGCTCTCCAAAAAAAAAACATTGCTGCTCATATGCAGTTTGCTAAAAATCACATGGACGAGCCAGAAGGTTATTGGAAGAATGTTTTGTGGATGGATGAGCCCAAAATAGAATTATTTGGTTTAAAAGAAAAGTATTATGTTTGGAGAAAGGAAAAGACTGCATTCCAGCATAAGAACCTTATCCCATCTGTGAAACATGGTGGTGGTAGTATCATGGTTTAGGCCTGTTTTGCTGCATCTGGGCCAGGTTGCCATTCCGTCATTGATGGAAGAATGAATTCTAAATTATATCAGATAATTCTAAAGGAAAATGTCAGCACATCTGTCCATGAAATGAATCTCAAGAAAAGGTGTGGCATGCAGCAAGGTAACGACCCACAGCACACAAGAAGAATAAAGTTAATGTTTAAGGAAGGCTAAGTCAAAGTCCTGACCTTAATCTTTAATCGAAATGTCAGGAAGGACCTGACGTGATCAGTTAATGTGAGGAAACCCACCAACATCCCAGAGTTGAAGCTTTTCTGTATGGAGGAATGGACTAAAATTCTTCCATGTCGGTGTGCAGGACTGATCAACAGTTATAGGAAACGTTTAGTTATAGTTATTGCTGCAATATGTAATATTGGATCATTTTCCTCAGTAAATAAATGACCATGTATTATAATTTTGTCTTTGTTTAATTAGGTTCACTTTATCTACTTTTAGGAGTCGTATGAAAATCCGATGATGGTTTAGGTCATATTTATACAGAAAATTCTAAAGAATTAACAAACTTTCAAGCACCACTATAAGTTAAAATTTCTAGGTATGAGTTCTGCCTCTTAACAGACTTAGCAAGGTGACCTGAAGTATGGGTAATGCACTCTATAAATAACTCGCTATTATTAACCAACATTCAGATCACGTTGCTGCAGTGGTGAGGTCATACGTTAAACAGCTCCAAAAAGTTCAACCTTTCCTCAAAACACAGTGTTATTGAGGGAAATACGTGGGTGTAATAGAGCTTTTAACCTTCATAACTGAGCTGAAATCATGGTTACGCAATATAAATAAAGATTTATAAAGTCATAACATGTTTTACTTGTCTGTTATTTGGTAGTCTGGTCATGGCCAGAACTGTGGGGGCACCTAGCCAAATTCAAGGTATTAAATGCTGCACTCAGAACGATATCCAGTCAGTGCTTGCCAAGTGGTGATCATCTCCTTTTTTAGAAGATGTATGAGTCTACCTATACATTGTACATCCAAAAAAACCTTGAAGAAGATGAATATGCTTGTATTATTGGTCCGTGCTTGTTTCTGGGCAAGGATTCAAGGTTTTCCACATTCTAAGTGTTCAGTGCAGAGCAGTTAATAACCGGTGTTTGATTGTCTTCTCCTCGCTTGCTGTGGTAAGAGAAAGATGGTTTTTGATTTAGATCTGCTGTCGGATGCAGCCCAGACTCTTAAAACTCCTCCTGTCTCGGAGGCCCTGGCCGTTTGAGGAAGGAAGTCAATGCTACTCAGCCACAGGAGAGACGCTGAGGAGAGAAAAGAACTGAGAGGAGTGCTATGAGAAAATAAGTGAGAGGGAGAGACCTTGGCTTAACGTTATGGCGAAAAAGGTGAAAGGAGGAGGAGGGAGCGTGTGCGTAGAAATCGGTTAAGTAAGGGGTATTTCCGAAAACCGTCTGCTTCATGTTGGAACATGAAACGTGAGCAAATGCGCACATCATTAGGTGTTAAGGACTTGCTTGAAATTGCTTTTAAGATGCAGACTGAGGGCTGATGAAACACATGGTTTTAACACTTTATTCATTTCATATCAAAATGAAACTGAGGAAGATGTTAGGTGGATCTGTAATGGAGATAAAAGTATAACATTGCAACAGACTTCCAAGTCTTTTGTCTCTATATATGCCTATATAAATGAAATTATTAATTTTAGTTAATTATTTTATACAATTTTAATTAATTAATTAAACATTTTGAGGGGGGGTACAGTACAGTCAAGTCAAATTTATATATACAGGTTGAATTTCCAATTCTTCTGGACAAAAATTCTTCTTCTTTCTTCTGTTTTTTCCGATGTCTTCCATCCACTGTGTTGCATTAGTTAACACAAGTTTTGATTTTCTCTTGTAAAACATTATTCAATAAATTACATCAAATATTAATAAAATAAGCTTTATGTAAATTTTTTTGCCTCACTGTAGTTAGTGCTATAATCTAGTTTTAGTGTCCGTTTCTCTTGACACTTGATTTGGGATGCTGCCACGTGTAGGGAGTCACGTGGCCGAGAAATTGAGGCAAAGCCATGGTCACGCAATACATTTTTTAACTTTCAATAAATACATTAGTAAAACGTAAATTACATGACAATTATAAAATAAGCTTTATATTAACGGATTTGTCCAACTGTAGTTTCAGTGGTTTAGTCATGTTTGAGTACGTTTCATTCGACGCTCAAGTTGGGACGCGGCCGCAATTGTCGGGAGTCACGTAGCTGGGAAATGTAGTGAGACAAAGCAATAGTTGTGAAATAACCTTTTTGTTTTTCACTTTCAATACATTATTCAGTAGATTGTACCTTCTTTCTTCTTCTTTCATTTTTTTAATTGTATAAGCTATTTAATACTTAATGACAAAATAAACTTTGTTAATGACTTTGCCCGAGTGTTGCAGCGGTGCTGTTCAAAACACATTCATTCAATGCACACTAAGCACTACGATCACTACAAATGTAGTGAGGAAATGCAGCAGTCGTGTTTAAAAACCTTTATTCTGGGTTGCATTCTGATATAAATACAGCTTATATTAAAATCCTCAATTTAATTTATATATTTATCATTCAATGGATTTGCCAGAACATATCTCCATAATAGAGTGGAGCATCTTCTGAAAGGAGCTGGACAAAGATCTAGGCCCAAACTAGTCTACTTAAGACACAAATGCATTGGCAGATACAGGTGTTCCTTATAAGCACTGACACTATGAAACAATAACTGTTTTTGGAGTTCTGCAAACCACAGAGAAATGCATTCACGTCTCGCTATCTTTTGTATCGTCCACAGTTTCTACACATTTCTCAGTTCCCTGCTCTCTTCTGCCTGCTTGCTTCATACATATAACAAAGATTTGTACTCACCGGCCAAAAAAATTAGTCACCTATGACTGAAACATACTTAACAGCATGGTATTACCTCTACAAATAACAGCAGCGATTTGATATGCATAACCTGGACAGGTTTCTGGATGTAAGTGATGTTCAGACACTCTTGCATCCAAAGAATTGTGCAGTTTGGCCAGATTTCTTGTTCTTTTAGAAATTGGTTGTGAAGGACCTGCATTAATTTCTAGAAGCAATTCTTACCTGGAAGTAAAGCGATTTTTATTCACAAGCCGTAAAATAGTTTCGTCTTTCTTCACAATTCTGATGAGAATTTCCTGTAGGTTGGGATTTTTGCCACTGCTGGTGGATCCGTACGACTATACACTAATGCAAAACCCGTTACCTTCTTCACGTTGTGGCCTTTGGCACACCCAAATGCAATTACTCTTTTTTTATTTGGTCATTTATTAATGTTGCTTTGCGCCCCTTTTTCCACACATTGAACCAGAAATAAATGGCACTGTGCCACCTCTTCTCAATCTATGAATTCTAGCCCAGTCATTCTCATGCAGCGCCATCTACAGGAACCTAATGTTACAACAACTTAAACATGCAAATTGATTAATATTTCGTTCAGGGAGTTTCAGTTTCTTATTCTCTAAATGTGAGGCAGGAAGAACAGACGGACGGATGGACCTGGGCATTTTAATTTCCATATTGTGTTTTGTTTGCAGAGCAATTGATGGGTTGAGCATAAGATGAGGTGTCTACCTCCCGATTTATAATTTTTCCTTTTACAAATGTTATTTTGTAACTCTGGTAAAGTTATGTTGTTTTGCCTGGTAACAATGAAGTGATGGCACTACACCCATTGATTTCATGGTTGTGTGTGCTTGACTAATTTGTATATTCCGTTCCTGTATTCTAGCAAGAAGATAAGATGGATTAGCCAATATTATCAGGTATAGCTTCTGCCAGGGCAAATTAATCCCACTTTGTCTTTTTTTGGTGTGTGTGGTGGTGTACTTAGAGGATTTTGGTAATTAATCATTTCTATTATTCGCGTTTTTTCCCTTGTATAGATTTTGATACTTTGCTGAATTGCGGTAATGCCCTCATTTGACTTAGAGCAGTATATTCTATATTTAGCACTTCCATTGTGCCATTGTGTTTCCAAATGCATTGCGAATACAGTATTCAGCAGTATTTTAGGAATGCAGTTTACATTATCTTGTGTTTTGTGGGAGAGCATTGTTTTAAACTTTTAACCAACATCAGCATTGTCCCTCTTGCTAATTACAAATTAGAGAAAGACCTTTATTAGTAGAACAATAAAACTCATCAGTGTAATATTCTTAGCTAAACTATAAAATACAGAAACACGCTTAACCTTTTGGATTTTTTTTTTTTTTTTACAGGTATGTGCCATTTAACGTCCGCCCAATCAACATCCGTTCACTAACGGCCGACGTCTTAAGAATTAGAGTAGGATATAAAAGTCTTGCATGCATCTAATTCATGTCTGAATGACAGAACACTAGTACGAGCAAACTTTTTTTAGAAAAAAGAATGGTAACATTCCTACTTTTTTCGGTAGGTGTTGCAAGTTTCATAACAGATGCATGGATAAGAATTATTGTATTATATAGTATAGTACAATATTAAATGTTTTCATATTGGGTTTTAATTAGAATTATTGTTTAATATAAAACACTATGTGCAAAGTGTCTAAGCTATAATGTGAATATGGTAACGTGTAGGTGTTCTGTTTCTCAAGACATAATGTGGGTGTTAAATGTTCCATATCTGTATTTTAAATAAATACACCCTTTAATCATTACAGTGATTCAGTTAGTTGTATATTAACTCAATTGTATTTTGCAATTTAACTTTGTATTATTAGCTAGATCCTGTGCATTTGCTTAATTCATTGCATAACTTTATTTGAAAGTTTACGATCTTTGGTCTTTAGTTAAGGCTCCCCAGGTCACTTCAGAACTTTAATAAAATTGGTTAACTACTTTGAGGTTGCTATTTATATGTTCTATACAGACCTCGGCCCAATTTAGGGTATAATGCTAATCTATTTACATTATAGGTAGGGCCCTATTAAATTAATGGGAAAATGCATTTAATTTCATGAATGAAATTTTTCAAAAATTCTGATTTTTTTTTAAGAAGTGTGTCACATTTCACAGCAGTCGTTAAATATACCTTGAAAATCACAAAGAAATCCACAATACATGGTATAGCCTAGCTTAATGGTTGAAGCCATTAGGGTATAGTTTGGTTAACATTGTGCCTGCTGTGTTTTACAGTGTACGGTGACGTGCCTCACACCTTCTCACCCCAATGGGTGGAGAAACAAACCCAACGGATGATTGACATGAGGGTCAACCCAGTACAGGGCTTCTCTGCCAAATGGGACTATGAGAAGAAGCAGTGGAAGTAGGACGTGATGACTGGCTAATAGTACAGCCAGCCCTTACCTTAACCTGTGAGTCCTGACACAATGATGCTGAACAGCCATAAAATATATTTACACAATATACCAAATAAAGACATGATGGAATGTGAATGCATGTGTGCTTTCTGCTTTGATCCAACAACAAAAAGCATTTGATGGGATTCATGGTTCTGACATTGTATCAGTCAGTTTACTTTAAAGTCAAAGAATGGCCAAACCACATCTGTGGACGTGTTTATCAATGGTTCATGAGCACGAATCTGTGAAACATCCACATAATTAATAAAATATAAAATGTGAACTTTTTAATGGAATAAAATATAACCTATACAAGAAGCAAAGATATAATTTGATTTTAATGTTAATTGCAGTGCAGCTGTTCTAAAACGGAAAAAAATTTACATGGAATTGGAAATTTGGCCATGTGCAAAAGTTTGGGCATCGTTTATTAAATAAGCAAGGCAGCATATTTAAGTTCAGTTTCTGCAGAGCTTCGTTAACTTTTTAATCATTCAGAAAAATACAACAACTGAACCAATTACCTTATTTACCAGACTATAAGGTGCACTTAAAATCCTTTACTTTGATCAAAAATCGACAGTTCGCCTTATAATCCGGTGCCTTATGTATGAAGTCTGGTTGTGCTTACTGACCTTGAACCGATTTTATGTGGTACACGGTGCTCAAAAATCTCGTCAAAATGTTTTAGATTGACTTTGATAAGCAACGAAGCTGGAGCGCTTGATGGATTATTGGATCATTACGGCTACCGTAGTCAGGGGCCTCGTGGAGTAACACGTAATGTACTTCAACATAATATTAAATATTATGGAGTGTTTGTTAGGACCCCAAAATGGTGCCTGTTAAGACCCATGTTGGACCGTTAGATATCAGTGTCAACAATTCGTTCAAAGTTAAATTGCGAGCTGCGTGGGAGCATTGGATGACAGAAGGTGAACACACATTCACCAAGACAGGAAAGTAACGGCGGATCAGTTACGCCATTATCTGCCAATAGATCATGGATTCCTGGGGTAAGGTATTAGTCTCAAGTATCATCCGAGCTTTCACGAAGGGCGGAATCATCACTAAACAGCTAAGTAACAGCAATGAGACTGACTCGGATAATAACAAGAGAGATCTGGACATGCTTGATGCTGAAATCACCCAACTTTTTACCTCAGACACTGAGGATGAAGAATTTGATGGATTTGTGGAAGAGGAATAAACTGAAAAAGTGAGTATTGTTTTGTAAAATCCAGTGCACTTTATAGTCCGGAAAATACGGTAAATGAAATACACTAACAGATCACTGTTAGGGACTGTGTTAGCCTAGCAGTTAAGGTGTTGGACTATGGACCTGAAAGTCCAGGGTTCAAATCCCACCTATGCCAAGTTGCAACTGTTGGGTCCTTGAGCAAGACCCTTAATCCACAATTTCTTGGATAGTAAGATTGTATAAATTAATAATAAAAAAAAGTCGCTCTAAATGTCATAAATGTTAGGTACACCTCGCTTCTACCATCTGTTTCTGTACATAGCTGTACTTTTAGTCCCCTTTGCTCAGTTCTCGAAGGGTCAGTACCCCCACTGATCAGGTACTATTAGGGTGGTGGATCCTTCTCAGCATTGCAGTGGCACTGATGTGGTGGTGGTGTGGTAATGTGTGTTGTGCTGGTACGAGTGGATCAGACAACAGTGCTGCTGGAGATCACTATGTGGTGCTCTATTAGACACATCTACCATATTACTCAAACATTGTTGGACTTTTCACTGTAATACTACAAAGTGCATCTCTATGGTATTAAAGTGGAACTGATAAATGGATAATGAATGCAGAAACGATGAGGTCTACCTTTGTGAGTCAGAAATACACTGGGCTACATGATGGTAGAGTTTAGGTTCATAACAGACTCCCTTTATCCTACGCCTTTTATTTTGCGGAAATTCAAGGAGTGAACAACAGTCTGCTGCAAATTCTTTGTCCGAGTCCTGTTTTGACTGGTGGCTGATCTTTCCCTCTCAAACTCAGTTTCAAGAATTCGTAGCCACATCTGACTCTCCCTAAAATAGTAGGATATGACAATGTGGAAGTCCGTATCTCGTAACTGCATAGACAGGAACGGTGGTGCCTCTGGTCTCATATCAATAACAAGAAACAGACTAGGAACAGAAATACAATGAGAACATTAGACACTTGGAAGAAGAATATCATATAATGCAGAAATGATTTCAATCTCCCAGCTACCATTCTATTACCATTCAATGTAATTCCACAGCATGCATAAAATCTAATAATCTGAAACACTGTGTGGTGGCAGCGCTACAAACAAACCCATTGTCTTTAGAATTCCTGCCTTTACAGTGCTACTGTTACCAATAAACCCATGTCTTACTAGGAATAACTACGCATTGAATGTGGCCTTGTGTTCCAAGGTAAAGCTAATGACGGGTTTAACGAGAGAGCTGTCCAGAATGACATCATGCACTTTGACAAATGAGAGGGTGCCTTCTCTATTTTATAGGCATTGGCAGTAGCATCTTTTTGTTCTTTGTCTTTTAACATTTATTAGGTATACCTGTTCAATTGCTCATTAATGCAAATATCTAATCAACCAATCACATAGCAGTAATTCAATGTTTTAGGTACATAGGCATAGTTAAGACCTGCTAAAGTTCAAACCGATGCATCAGAATGGGGAAGAAATTGGATTTAAGTGACTATGAATGTGGCATGGTTGTTGGTACTAGACGGGCGTGACTGAATATTAAGAAACTGCTGATCTACTGGGGTTTTCACAGTCAGCGCCATCTATAGGCTATACAGGGAATGGTCTGAAAAAGAGAAAATATCCAGAGAGGGCAGCTCTTTTGGCAAAAATGTCTTGTTGATGCCAGAGGTCAGAGGAGAATGGCCAGACTGGTTCGAGATAATAGAACAGCAACGGTAGCTCAAATATTTAAAATGTATTTAATGCATTTAAATTGGCAGAATTATCATGAAATATTCATTTTAAGTTTAGTCCATGCAAAGATCGGTTTTTATGTGATCAAAGGTGCCCAGACTTTTCCACAAAACTGAAAATTAAGGCCCAGTTAACTTTAGTATTAGGCCAGCGTGGACACGTGCATACTGAATAATTTTAATTAGCTTTTTATAATAGATTTCTTGATTAAATCCTGTAGAAAAAAACTAAACCATCTAAAAGTGTTGCATAATATTTCTCTTACACTGTTAGCTTATTCTTACTCATCTTCCAGTAATAAATAACACTGGAACCAAAGGTCTAATGTGCACAGTATAGTCTAAGGCTGCTCAATTTGCAAGTTAAAACTACTCCAGGCTATGAGATTCAAATTTTAGAAGCACCACACAATAAAATGTGACTGTAAACATAGAAAAAAATGGCAGCATGTGCTGTCCAGTGTTTGCATGCCCTTGTGTGTGTGTATGTATGTGTGTGTGTATATATA
>JAVSBU010345865.1:0-10334 GCA_033118015.1 Loricariichthys derbyi | reverse complement strand
CTAGTATGTAACGATTGTCCGAACGCACTATGGGTATTCGCGCATGCGCATCTGACAATGCTATTTTTAGAAAAAAACGTCATTCGAACTCAACCCTATTGATGATGAGTCTGGATGGTCCTTCGGATCACATCATGTACATTTCTTCCAAAAACATGTGGTGAACTGATTACTTTGACTACAATATGTCGACTGTGATGGTCCATCTGAGATGCCTCCCAGCTCAGGGGTGTTGATGCTGCTTCTGGACATGGCTATCATAAGATTTATATTTAGCATAGTAATGTTCTAAGTGGTATTCATGACTGTAACTCCATATAAAGTGCTTGACAAGGTTTTCCCATGTTTTTGTCACCATTTCTGGCCCATCATCCCAGATTTCTTTGCAATGTGTTGCAAGGATTCATTCTTTTATTGTCGTATCTGTTTTATCCAGAAAACCCACACATGGAGCCCGGGGTCAGGATCGAACCGGGGACCTCAGAGTTGTGAGATGGCAGTGCTAACCACATCACACTACACAACAGTGGATGTTTATTAAGAAAATGAATGAAGTTGACCAGAACAAGACCAGATGTCTTGGTTTCATACTTGAAATCAATGTGAAATAAATGTGAAATAAAATAAATAAATATAAATAAATTATTTTATTTATACCATCCCAACTTCATTTAATTTAGGGTTGCATGTAAGGACATGATAGCATTGTTTTTTGGATGCACACACAACTATTTTTTCAATTCCCACACGTTTCACCTTCCTCTTCATCATCGACGTCATGATAGCAAAAATAATCAGCATGTTTAGGAAGTGACGCAGAGGCTGAGCTGAAATCTCGCGCAACTGAGAGACGGCCATTTTTTCGTGCTCATTGATTGCTGTTTGCGCTTGTAGAACAGAAACTGGCTGCGCTCACTTCCAAAACAAGTTCGCACCAGGTGGCTTGGGTTCCGAGATCCGCCTGGTTTGGCTAAAACACGAAGGATGTTTACCTGAGCGGCTGCGATGATTCGCTGATGACACCGGAGCTCGGCTAGATGTGCGATTAACTGCGGCCCGAATGGAAATGGTGCCGAGCGAAGAGACACAGCTTGTACCCAGAGAGGTGAGAGATTATCATGTCACTCACTCAGAGAGAGAAACAGTCTGCCTCACACTGACTAAATACTAGTTTACTTTATTATGCTCTTAATTAGCACTGACATTAAGAAGCCGTTGTTGTATTTTACGTAAACGGTGTCACGAACACAAATGACGCCGTTACGCACAATCACAATATTGCTACGCCAGCTAAAAGCTAACAGAACCTTGGGCTGTGTTCCAAACAGAGCCCTAAATAATGTGTCGAGTTGTTAGATATCCAGTGGAGCCGTTAATTTTTACGTACTATCTAGAACGTACGAAGCAATTTGAAACGCTGCCTTTCGCTTCCCTGCTAGTTAGCATAGCTGGCTAATGTTATGCTTAGCAAAAAAGACATTTGGTGAAAATAAACGTTGCATAAGCAGAATAACTGGTAATAAACGGTAGACCAAGAATTTTAATATAGTTTGCATTTATAAGCCAAAACTTGGCGAAAAACTGACGGGAGTTGTTTTGGCAGCGTCGGCGCTTTAATGGCTGCTTCCCAACAGCACACCACTGCACTTAAGTCTATCACATTAGTAAGTACATTGATAGCTTAAGTATACAACCTATTTATTTAACTGTCGATCGGTATTTGTGATATATAACGTTTTTAAAGCGTGTTAATCGTCTTAATGGGTCCCAAACCGCACAGTAGAGTGCTGTTTTTAACACGAATCAGCAGTGAAACTGCGTTGTATGGCTGTATCTCAAACCGCACACTATCGCACTAATGTTTTGTACACTTCTCAGTGTTTCTACCGTGTTGACATACGACTTAGTAGTATTAGCAGTAGTGCTGTAGGATGTTGTTTGGGACGCAGCCACTCTTAGCTTGTTAGCCAGACACAAACAAGCATTCAAGCAAGCTAAACCCATACCTTTTAATAGCTATTAATTTGTGTTATTGTGAAATTAAGGGGTCTTTAAAGTTGAACGATGTTGAAGTTCGAAAAACAAGCCAACGGCTTATTAGTTTATGGATAAACGATGTCGTGTTTATTGCTAGCCTAACAAGCTACTGCTCGATTCCCCTGCTGCATCACGATATAACAGGTTTATCTTATCGCGATATTTGATGTAGCGATACTACGATGCATTTGTATCACGAAATTCAGGTCTTAGGCAAAAGTTTAAACACTGTAAAATTCCATGTTTGCTTATTTTCTAAGGGTATTAAAGGAGCATAACTACCAAATTTCTGCAGCTGTTAATGCATATGGTAGGTACATTGAAATCCGCTAGGGGCGCTTCACAATTTTTGGCACCCATCCAACAAACGGAAAGTTGCGCGCGGCAAGATGGCAGCCGTCGCCTTGGAAAATCAAAGGATCACCGCTGTTTTTTTAATTAATTATATGCATGTAAATGAATAAAAGGTCAACCTGCAGTTTTTTTTGGCACCCATCCAACAAACGGAAAGTTGCGCGCGGCAAGATGGCAGCTGTCGCCTTGGAAAATCAAAGGATCACCGCTGTTTTTTTAATATGCATGTAAATGAATAAAAGGTCAAACTGCAGTCAAGTTTCAACCAATCAGAGCAGTTCACATCTTATTATTCAAAACGGGGCCACTTCGTGACGATTTCTCGTAATGCTTAGCAGCCGAGATTGAGGATGTCGTACATTACACTCTGTTAACTATACGTAAAGTCTTTATTTAAATCCTCGATATTTGGCAAGTACATTTTCTCTAGTTTATTTTGATACCATGATCGTTATATGATGGTTCAGGCGAAAGTTAGAAGGCCCGGAAAAGTTCCTTATTACTCCCTGTTATACTATCCCTATTACTGCAATTAGCTTTCTGAGGTTACGTGACTTATACAATCAATCAGATTGGCTGTTGGATATTATTTGTAAACAATGCCATGTGTGTTCGTGCTTGTCAAGTGGACTTTATTTCTAGCATGTCTGTCACAAAAAATCCTGTTGTTTTTGGAGTCAAAATTGCAGCCTCTTTTTTAACCTAAAAATGTCATAACTTTCTTATTATTTGGGCTAGGAACAAAATTTAAACATCATTATTATCCTAGTTTCGTGCCCTTTCCAGTGATCCCAGTTTTTTAAGGTTTGCCTAATTTGGTATTTTTTTGTTTCCTACCTACATATTGGAGAGGTAACACCTTTTCAGATGGTCCCCTGGTGTTTTGTAAGGTACAGTTATAGTTTAGGATTTGAACTGTAAACCTTGTATTTGTTGTCCAGTGCCTTGGTCACAAAGTCACTACCGTCCCGTTTTGACTTAAGTAGCACGCACACTGCCTGGCCAAAAAAAAAAAGGTCACCACCTGTTGGGGCAGTGCTGTGATCTGTGGTTGCTGCAGTTCTAGGTCATGTTTAGCAATGTTATGAGCCCAAAGACTGAGCTCAGCTGATACCTGAATATGCTGAACGATCAGGTTATTCCATCAGTGGATTTTTTTCTTCCCTGATGGCACGGCCATATTCCAAGATGACAATTGGTGTGTAGGAGGTAGCACCATTTCAGATGGTCCACTAGTGTTTTGTAGGATCTCAGAATTTAACTACTTGTGTGTATAGAATTTAGTATTCCCTGCTGAGCTTGTGGTTTAAATAAAACAAACAAACACTTATTTGTCAGGCTCATATATCCACCACTATTGTTGTTACTTGACACTACTTAGTGCATTTAGCAGACATGGTAATTTACAGTTATGCCATTTTGTGGGCGCCCTTATCCAGAGCCACTTAGAGTTGATAAGGGTTTTTTTTTTTTTTTTTTTTTTTTTTTTTTTTTTGCTTAACCCGTAGTGGCAGCTTGGAAATGGTGGGATTTTGAACCTTGGAGCTTCTTGTCCATATAGGCTTGGACTTTAACCGTTAGGCGACCACAGTCCCCAGTTTATCTGCAGCAAAATGCACTTAATGTGGGGTGCATTTCCTAAAAGCATAGTTGCACTGCAGCTGTGTCATTCCAACTATGCAAGTAGCTAACATGGTTATCAGTTTCGTTTGTGTGAAGTTGAAGGTTATAGGCCTTGTTCAAGGCCAATAAGTGGCTTTGTTTGAGCCAGGATTTGAACTCTCAACCTTTAGCACTGAGCCACCACTGTTTAAAGCTTTAAGATGAGAATAGCTGTATGACTCTATTAGCTTCTAAGATCTTTGGTAATTTGGTAACACAATATATTCCCAGTAGTATCATATGAAATCCTGATTATTGCTATAGTAAAGAAATAATTGCTGTGGTTGCACTTTATCATTAACTGTTAAATGTATTTTTTGTTTTTGTTTTTTGACCAGATCATTGTTCAGAACGTTTTTCATTGACTTTCCATTCTGCTGACTGTTTTAAAGTTTGAAGCACAAGTGTTGTTTGTTTTCAGGTTAACTGAATTTCATTGGTTCATATTTATAAAGGATTGACTCTAAAACCAGCAATAGCCAAAGGCTGTATTTTTTTACAACTGCGTCTACCTCAAGGGGCAGCTGTGTACCCTGACGAGGGTGAAAACTGGGCTTTTGCCAAAGGCATAACCTTTGGGATGTGAATACACAGTGTGAATGTTTTTTTATTGTCTTAAGTATATGCAAATGATTGAAATAATTTTGTTGAGATGAGTAAGTCTTTATTACCTCCAGTAACATTTCAGAAAAGTATTTGCTGATGCTGCTGAAACATTGTTTTCTCTTGTTGTTTGCCTTGGTTTTCAGTTCTGTTCTATGTGATCTGACCAGTGTACAATATCACAGGGTTTTGGTTCATGCACTACAATCAATTGTGTCCTCACAAATTATCATATGAATGAATCCCTTGGCTTTTCATGGCTTTGAATCCTTTCTGTAAGAATATCCTTTTATAATAGTTGTTTGATCAGGTGAAATGGTAGTGCTACCATTTCACCTACCTTTACAGGGTAGACACGGGTTACGAGGAAATTGACTTTTTACATCATGGCTGCCCACAAACCCATTTTTGAAGTGCTACAAATTTTGGTTAAGTGTAGTCTATTGTAAATAATTTAAGTTTTCCAGTTTGTTGCTTGATTTATATAAAATTCCTCTCAAGTATTAAGATGCAGTGGCATAACTGGACAAATCTCCTAACCCCACATTTAGATACATAGAGGGACACTAAACCTCTCCTACAAACTAAGCTTGTCTCTACAGTGTTCCCTCAGTTATCGTGGGGGATCCGTTCCAGACCCACCCGCAATAAGTGAATTTCCGCGAAGTAGCGACGCTATGCTTATTGTAGTAGTTATACAGTAAGTACGTTAAGTCTTATATATCTTCCCACACTCTTATACATAACTCTTTCCCATTCCCTTAAAGTCCTAGGATATTTTTAAAATATGTTGCATATGAGTAAAACACACCACCTAATGACTTATGATATTCGTTTCTTTATTTTATGCTTTTATTTGACATAATCTGGTTATAAACACGTCTATCCTGCGCACATTTGCCAGTTTGCTAAATTTAGCGGGCGCTATGTCATAGCATCACATGATATGCTATTTTAGTTCACATGACACCAAACATTGCGGACACAGCGAGCAATTCTGTCAGATACGTATGTATTATTGCTTATTTTGAAATACTTATTGAACAAGTCTAAAACACACTTGTTGTATTTGCTATAAAACAAGACCAATAATGTCCTTTGAATTGTCAATTGCACTTTAAATGTTCTGTTCGCAGCACGTGCCAGTTACGTGATAAATCACGGGACGATGGAAATTAACATATTAACTGGTCAGTCTGACGACTTGGAATCTCTGATATAGCCTTTCAGAATAAGACTCCGCCTTTACCTAAATGTATAGACTGGCGTGAAGTCTCTGGTGTAAGTGAAGTTAGCTACAATAAGAAAGTATTTACGTCAATATTAAATATAGATAACTTAAATATCAATTAGTTAATTAACCCAAATTAATAAATATTTTAGGTGGTTATTTACACTGTATAATACGTGCTACGCATGTGCAAAAATACTTTAAACGGAGTACCGCGAAACAGCAAAAATACCACGATGAAAATTTTACATTAATATTTTTTGAAAACCTGTGAAACAGCGAGTCCGCAATAAACGAACTGTGAAGCGAGGAAACACTGTACGTATTCTGCCTTGCAAATGGCCAGGTGTTAAAAGCCCAGCTAACGAACTACCTTCACTGAGGTCTTAATACCTGTAGCAAATTATTACCCTCTTCATCTCATTGAATGCATTATACACAGGGGACAAACTTTTGGTTTTGGATGTGATTTGCAGCCACATACAGAAACAAGAGAGTTGAGTTGTGTGTACATTTATATTTGAATGGGCGTTATGTAGTAATAGAAGCCCCACCCAGTGTACAGATGACAAACTGTTTGTAGGGGAACCTGATGGCCCTCCGAATAACATCTTGCCTCCACCTACACTCTCCACTTCCCTCCTCACAATGGGTAACCTAAATATTTTAAGCAGTGCCTGATTATAAGGTAATGACTGTTTATTATACGTTGTAGCATCCAGCGCTAAAAGAAAAACTGTTTGAGTGCCTTACTGTTTTTCTTTAGGCACAAGAAACATGGTCATATTGTGGTTTATATACTTATATGCACCATAGCTTTGTCTGAAAATGTGGAGGTTTATCTAACGCTTCGTGTTGAGTGGTAACAAAATGTAATGACTAGAATACACGCACGAATTTGAAGTCTTCCAAAGACAGGCAATTACATAATTGTTTCTAAACCTTCCAAAAAATTGTTTGTTTTAAAGCTTTATTTGGTGGGGTGGATAGACCACAACCCACAACCTTTAAAAACAATGTAAATAAAATTTGTTTCCAAAGCCAGAGCTCTTGAAAAAAATGCATGCTGTAGCCTCAAACCCATTTACCAGGAAATAGTCGTAGGTGACCAGACAAACATCGCCTGGTTTATTTGTGGAAAGAAAGTCTGGACGTTGTGACAAGTAAATTGTGGTATCTGTGTTAATATTTAAAAAGTTACTGAACTTGTCAGTTTTTTCTTCAGCTGAATTACTTTAATTTATTTCCGTTGACTGACAAGCCTGTAAGGACCTAACTGTCAATTAATCAAAATGAAAATCTGAAGTTTTGCACTTAATTTATTTCTCTAATCATAAAGCAGCACTGAATCTATGAAGATCTAGGTGGATGTAATTCCAGCTTGTGTAATTTTTACACAGAAGTGTAGTATGTGATCCTAATTGGATGGAATGTAGTCAGCTCCTGCTAAAAGGCCAACGTTAATTGTACGCTTCTGTTTTTTTTTTATTACCGTATTTACACGACTATAAGGTGCACTGGATTATAAGGCGCAGCATCAGTGAGTGGATCTAATTCCATATATAAGGTGCACCGGATTATAAGGCGCATTCAGTCCTTCGTGAAAGTTTGAATAGATACTGTAGAGACGCTTCTACCTGCTGTTCTCTGTTCAATAAAGTCCTCTAACTGTGGCCATTGCGTTTGGTTCTCTCTGAAACTCATAGCGTTTGGTCTTCTCTGTTTAGTCTTGGTGTTTGGCGCAAATCATCTTCTTTCTTCACTTCCACACCATTGACGAATCAATGTTGAAATTTCTCACATCTGCTTTATTTCCATGTTCTATTATGCAAGTCTGTTAATGTACGCCATTTTGAGTTCATAACAACCACCCTGACTATGGTTACCGTAATGCTCCTACAACAAGCACTTCGGCTTTGTTGCTTACCAAAACTATTCTAAAACATTTTGACAGATTTTTGTGTCGCATATAGTGTTATACTGCCATATAGCTGTGCATCACGGCAGTGCTTCTAATTGGTATAATTTGACAGATCAGTAAGCACAAGCAGAATCCATACATAAGGTGCACCGGATTATAAGGCGCAATGTCAATTTTTGATCAGATTTAAGGATTTAAAATGCACCTTATAGTAGAGAAAATATGGTAATTTGTTTGTTAAAAGCTGGGTTAAGTTGTATTGAGGGCTATTAAGGTAGATTGTTGGGTATCTTTTCCAGATCAGGGGTTTGTGAATTGTTACCCTGATTTGAATATAATCAGGGCAACAAAATTCACAAACACCTGATCTGGAAAAGATACCTAAAATTTAACTTAATATCATGCACAGACAAAATAACATTGATTATTGGGTTAAAACAGCACCTCAGCTCTGGAGTACGTTAGACAGTAAACAAACAGGTGGTTCTTGTAGTTGACATATTTTATGTGGAGGAAACTTTCAGCAAGGAATACCTGAGCAAATTTGTGATGGGGTTGCACCTGGTTCTGAATACCCCAGGCCCAAGCACTTGCCCTCTCTGTGCACCAGACCTTGTCGCTTTCCTGCAACAGACCCTTCTGTATGCTCTTGGGCACCCCAGCTGCTATTCTCACACAGGACCCTCTCAGTTGCCAGAAGTCAAATACAATAGGGGAAGTTCAGCTTTGAGGACCAGTGCGCTACCAAATGAGCCAGCATGGTTTGGTGAAGTGAGTGCTACAGGTTGTTACATAACCTGCTTCAACAAGGGAGAAGTCATTATGGCCAGGTGACTATGTCCTATACAACATCTCATAAAGAGCAAGGTTTGGGAGGAGCTCCTGGTCAGCGTTGAGGTTTACCTACCAGTAGTGGTCCGAGGAGCCAGCAATCCTCAAGGTGCAAGAGCATTGAATCCTATCCTGTCTGTTCTGAATGGACAGAAAATCTTTTGTTACAAGTCATAGAAATGTTTAAGATTGTTGTCTGGTTGAGTCAGTCATGTTTTGCTGGAAACCCTGGTTCTGGACATTTGTGGGTATGTGGGGGTGATGTGTATGTATGCATTATATACTGGGGAGTTTACTATATTCTGTATATCTCTCAGCATACCCTAAAACGCTGAAAACATGACAGCGACCATGGAGTTTCCTCACTACATTTCCCAGCGCTCATCAGTCAACTGCCATGTCCCCTTTAGCACAGGACAGTGCAGGATTGTAGTGTGTAGCTTACTTTAAACATGCTTAAATCACTTACAGTGAACTACAGTTGAGCAAAAGCATTAACAGAAAGCTTATTTTATAAGTGTTGAATATCTGATGTAATTTTTTGATTATTGTGGAAAGTGGAAAAACAAAAGTGATTATTGTCTCAACTGCAGCTTTCCAACTCCAACCATGACTTGCTACATCTTACACAGCCGAAATCCAAGCAGGAGTATCATACTGCTTAATGCTTGCCAGAGGAAGTTCAAAATTCAGTATATGGTTTCTGCTGAATGTGTATTTGTTAAGATATCAAAGATTTGATTCCCCCACCCTTCATAAAATGAGGTATGTGTCTCGGTGAGGAGACAGATCTGTTGTGTTCTACTGTACTTTGACGAGAAGTACCAGGCCATGACCAATTTCTGTGCATGCGGGATCTCTTTCCAGAAAATTTCCTCCCTGCCAAACTAAGAGGTGGAAGAGCTTGGCTTATTCTGCATCACGTCAGCACCTAGCGATATTATCTGTGATAAAAATACCCTTTAATCTGATAATACCCATGCATGTGTAGATATCTGCAAGGCTTCGAGTAGCATTTGTTTCTCTGCACCATTCCCACTTGTTTTTCCCTATTGTGCATGTGAGCACCACTAAAGCAGAAACGGATCTCTGGCTTTAAAGACTTATTTACATTCTAGGTGACTTTTTCTCATTACAGCAGTGGCCTCCTAACTCCCATTGTTTTCTGTGTTTTGTCTTCTGTTCCTCACTGTCAGGGTATGTTTTGGAGTTGCAGGCAAAGTATTTTGGAGGAGATGAAGAAGAGGTTCTCACAGGTAGCTTTAGATTGGGTTTGACTTGACTGTTTGTGTTTTAACAGCACTGAGGCATACTAATTAAACCAAGGCATACTAACTAAACTAAAAAAAAAATGACAATAAAGGTAAGGAGGTTGACAGCCTCTGTAATAATATAGCTTGATGCATGTGAGTTTATTGCAGTGATTGGTGTGATTCTGAGTACCGTATTTTTGGGACTATAAAGTGCACTGGATTATAAAGCGCAGTATCAAAGAATGGATCTAATTCCATATATAAGGCGCGCCGGATTGTAAGGCGCACTCAGAGAAACAAAACAGTCAAATAAGTCGAACTTTATGCAGCTCATTGACTTTAACTCTAAACATTGTTCAGTTGTAAGATAAAATAAAAAAACAATACACTCACTTTTTCAGTTCATTCCTCCTCCATAAATCCATTAAATCCATCATTCTCA
>JAVSBU010345831.1:0-10336 GCA_033118015.1 Loricariichthys derbyi | reverse complement strand
AAGCCTGTCTCACATCTTCTGGAAGTCTGTTCCAGAATTTAGCAGCATAAACCTGAAATGCAGCCTCACCATGTTTACTGCTAAATGATTGTGCCGTAGACACCCAGAACCACACAGGCTTTAGTGAGTGTCTGTTGGCACAAAGCAGGAGGAGTTTGATTGTACTGAATGAACAGCGCTATATTGCAGATGTTTGATTTCCTAAATTGAATTGAATTCACCAAGATTAATGATATAATAATATAGAGACTTTAGTAAATGAAGGGCAAGATGGGCTCCTGTGTATTCTTAAAACAATGGACTGTGGCCCAGTAGATTTGACGTAGTTTGAATGTGGTTTTGAATTTGTGTGGGGTAGTATGACCCAAAACCTGACCCTTTTAAACAAAATTATTTTTAAATTTAATGACGAACGATGTTATATACTATGCTGCCTATTGAAGCTTTGTTACTGCTGCTGTTTCAGCTTTTGTATGATGTGGAAGTAAATAAAAAATTCATACTGCACAGTAAATTTAATATCACTCGGCACTAGCTTAAATGCTCTTTGTAATATTGGTCGACCGATATGGGTTTTTAAATGGCTGATACCGATATTTGTAGAGCAGAGTGACTGGAGGCTGATGTATAATACTGATCTTAATGTTTTTTGCAGCTGATAAAACTAATAATAATAATAATAAATAAGACGCAAATTAACTTGACTGAACATTTTTAAAGCTGTAAAAGCTCTCTGTTTGCGCTCTGTCTCTTTATAAAGTTTGTTGCTTTTAAAAAATAAACAATTAACAGTATTATATTAATTAACAGTAATACTAACAGCATTTTTTGTCTTAAATCCAAGTTCCAGCAGGTTGTAAGGTTAGAAATATAGTTTTCATGTTCTGATAAATGGCCAAAACCTCATTGAATGTTCTGTGTTTCTTTTTTAAAGTTAATCAGTCCCAGTTTGAGAGCTTCACGTTGTAAAGCAGGAATCAAAGTTTCTCTCTGTTTTAATGTTTTTGTATATCAGCCTCGTGAGCACAGAAATCGACTGCTTATCTAAAAATGCCATTAATCTGCCTGATTGATTCTATCTATCATTAGTTTGTAGTTCACAGGCCACTTTTTACCTGAACTGTTCAGTTTGACCTGATTTATCAAACTGCTTAAACTTTTTCTGAACCTCATCCGGCTGCATAAAGCCTGAAAGAGTATGTGCAGAGGTTTCTGTTTCCTGTTGTCACACCCGACTCCTCCTCCCCCTCCTGTCTCTGCAGGCTCCCTGGCGCAGCGTGTAAAGGTGGAGCCCGAGGTGGTGTCCTATCCAGGTGCGATGGTGACTCTGCGCTGCCAGTTTCCTGAGCCAGGCAAGACTCAGCTCACTCAGGTCAGAAGAACACACACACACACACACACACACACACACACACACACACACACAACTGCCTAATTAGTGCTGCAGTCATTCGGTGTAGTGTGTAGAATTGGATGCTCTAAGACGCTAGATCCTGGGTTTAGGTCGGGTGTTGCCCCAGTGTTTCTGCCGAGCATGCTCATGTCTGTGCTCTCAGGGGATAGTGCCAGTCAGGGTTTAAACGTGCCCTGGTGGGAATGGTAGCTCTTTATTGGGTCGGGCAGCCAGACCTGCCTCTCTTCCCTCAGACACAACCAGTCATGCATGCAACAGTTAAACAAGCTGTACTGGAACATTGTACTTGAAAGTAAGGAATATGACTACAAGTGGTCCTCGATTTATGATGGCAGTGCAATCTGACAAATTCATCGTAAATTGTGTGTGTCATTAAAGGAGGACTTTAATAAATACTCTATATTATATTATAGCCTAAAACCATACATAATTAACATAAAGCTTGTTTTAAGTGTTTAATATCTTATGACGCCCGTCTCATCCAGGGCTTCAGTGGCTTGGTTCTGCAGCAAATGATGCTGCCATCTCTATAAGACTGACCTGGATGAAAATGCACTCTTATCTCTGTAGGTGTCCTGGATCCTGGAAAAGAGCGTCGACGATCGCACCAACATCGCAGTGTTCCATCCAAGTTACGGCATAAGTTACCCACAGTCCCCAGTAGTGGGGCGTGTGAGCTTCATCGCAGAGCCAGTTGATCTGTACAATCCATCCATTCAGATAACGGACGTCGAACTTCGTGATGAGGGGAAGTACATTTGCGAATACGCCACTTACCCCAGTGGAAATGAGAAAGGGGTCACCTCCCTCGTCATACTAGGTGAGTATTTAGTAAATGTTTATAGTTGTTGTAGTTGTCTTATTTTGCAAGATGTAGCTGTGTCTGAAATACATCCCTAGTCCCTCATTTGTATCCCTACTCCCTCACAGTAGCACTTAGTTCATCAGAAATCGTAACACTTCCTCATAATTAAACAAATCGGTGAGTGAATGAGCTGTGTTTAGAGCTTCGTTAGTCACTGGATAGGGCTGATTCCAGTCAACATCCAGTTAATTGTTGCTTCTCTAATATGTCAGTTTCTCATCACTGGACGTTAACTGGTTTCAGTTTGGCCACTGTTAGCGTGTGAAACATAGCGCTAACCTTGGCCAGGCTCTCTCTCATTCCTTGTGCTATTGATCCTCCTGTTTATCATGCTGAGAAGCCGCCGCCACGCTCCTGTCGTTCTCAGTCTCCCTCTCTTTCTCCTCTCTTTCCCTTTGATGTCTTTCTCGGGGAGGGACGTGCGTACAATGCGAGCACTGTGTGAGCTCGTCTCCTTCCTCTCCTTCATCCTCTCTTCCTCTCCTCTGAGCGCACAGAGAAATAAGTCCGATCTAATACTCGCTCTTCTCTTTCGTCTCCAGCCAAACCTGAAAACAAAGCCTCCTCCATCACCGTGCCTGCCGGCACCTCTCCTGTCGCCGTGGCGAGCTGCGAGTCGGGCAACGGGCGGCCACCGGCGACCATCTCCTGGGTAACGAGCCTCAACGGCAACACAACGACACCGACCAGGACGGAGAACTCTGACAACACGGTGACAGTGCGCAGCGACTACCTGCTCGTCCCCACGCCGGCCCTCAACGGCAAAGAGATCAAGTGCACGGTGTCGCACCGAACCCTGACCCAGCCCGAGACCTTCAGCATGAAGCTGGTGATCGAATGTACGTCGGCAGCCTTTCTCTTCCCTCTCGTTTACACAACAAGCAGACTCTCAGGAGCCTAATTAGTTTCAGAGGGCCTGCGTGAGCAGACGCTCGAGTTCACTCCACTTAATCGTAAACGGCTGCCTGATCCGGTCGATACAAAGAAAAGGCCTCGTAAAGGCTGCTGGGGTTATTGAGTGGGTGCTCCTACACTGGATTTATGATATCTCCAGCACAGGGCTAAACTCAAATGAGTAATGCTGGTTAAGATAGTCTCATGGAAATGTTGGGCCCTCATCAAGTTACAAGTATGGGACAGGTTTAAAATTTTAAAGCATAAAGACTCATTGACCCGTACAAACTCTGGGCGGGTGATCCAATCATGCAGTTTAAGCCTGTAGATTAAATATTGCTATGACTATGATGAGGTTCTATGATAAATGGAGCTGTCAAATTTGAGCTTGGGTAAATTGAATTAAAAATAGTTTGCCGTGTAAAGACCTGTGTCCTGATCCCTGAAGTAAAAACGGTTGATTGGTGGTGGGCTTTCATAATGCTGCTGAGCCTTAAGCATTTAATTACATGTACTAAACAAAACAGTTGGTGTTAAACATGTTCTCCCCTCTCTCAGACCCTCCTCAGGTACAGATCGTGGGATATGACAATAACTGGTATGTAGGACGGACAAACGTGGTGTTGACGTGCCAGGCTGATGGTAATCCCACTCCTACCACTGTGACCTGGAAAACGTAAGTAAATGGAACAGAACGCTCAGTCAGTGGGGCCTGTAAGTCTCTGTTAGCCACTAAACGTCTGTGAATCTCCTTGGTGAGGATGTGCCTTTGGTTTTTTTCTAATAGGTTACGTGTTAAGTATGAATATCTTTTGATGCAGTGCTTGGAGCCTGTAGAGTAAAATCTTAAATTAAAAAGCTAGAGATCTAGAGATGGGGGTTTGGAGTACTTTTTTATATTCTCAGATTTCATTAGGAACTTGCATGGCATCTTAAAAAAGGCGAAATAACTTCAGCCCTGGGTTCAGCACAAGGTTACTGTTGGCATTGACATATAAAATGAACACATCGTTTGTCTCTGTCATGCCAGCATGATCATGCTCACTGCACTTCTGTATGCACCACTGAAATCTGTGTGTGTGGCCGTGTGAGCTCAGTCAGATCGGAATCCGAACCCCGCAGGACGTCCCGGAGCCTCATCCCTGTAAGAAGGCTTTGCAAAGCTCCTGGACCATCAAACATACTTGGTGACGCCGGATATTTTAGGTTTGCGTGCTGTACCCTGTTCGGATCACCAGCCGGTACAATCAAACGCCTACACGCTTCATAAATCTCTTCTATAGATGGAATAACTAAAAGTTTGCTCTTGATGTTCTGAAGTTTGTGTGGAAGTCTGTTCCCGTCGCTTCACTCTCTCATATAGACAGTCCTCTAAAAAGAATTAGCACCATGATTCTAAGCATCCAAAGCTCTCTCTCATTATTAGCTATCTGAGAGTTCAGAGTCACTTTCACTGCACATTAACATGAACGATTTTCACACAGTCGTTACTTCACGATCCTTTTTTTTATCTGACGGGATGGAGTTCTTCAGTCGGTTCAAGAGCGTGTTCAGTAATGTTGTGGTACTCGATTTCTTTGGAAGGCACCGTCACCTCATGGCAAGAAGGTCCAAAGACCTGCACTAGGTTAATTGATTACACTAAATGGGCTCGACTTTAGTATAGGACTAGTTTTGATATATCCTTCTGTGTCTGATGCTAAAATGGTCATTTGATGCTGATAGTGACATTAAATAAATCCAGATAAACTAGAGTCATTTGGACTCGTGTGTGTGTGTGTGTTAGGGATAAGGTAGACTCAGAAATTGTTGTAAAGAGTCCATGTCCACAGACTTTGGGATGATTGTGTTTTTTTTAATTTAATAATAAAAATGTATAGAATGGACGATTAAGTTTGAGAGAAGGGAAGCAAAATATTCATGATTTGCTTCCAAAAGTTACTTTGATCTAGTTTAAGACAAAAATATAGCATCAAATCTTTATTTCATATTATATATGATGAAAGATATTATTTATTCATGTATTATCATTCTGTATTATTTATGTAAAGTGGATTAGAAATTAAATACATTTTTCATTTTCTTTTATTCTTGTATTATGGAAAAAAAATCTGGTCTTGGTCTCTGATTCTGGACTCGTCTGAACATGTATTGTAGTAAATAGCTTGGTGTTGGAAGTAGGATGCATTATTAAGAAAATGTTATCAGATTTAAGTTTGCAGTTTGAATGAAGCCATCGAGCAAAAGCTTCCCTGCATTGCTTTGATTTCTAATCCTTAATTACTCGTTGTTTGTATGGCAGGTTATCAGGCCCGATGCCGGAGTCAGTGGAGATTAATCAGAACAAGCTGACGGTTCTGAAGGTGGACGAGACGGTGAACGCCACCTTCATCTGTGAGGTCATGAACCGTCTGGGCACCGGCAAGGACCAGGTCACCGCGCTCGTCAGGGGTGAGTGGAAACAGTTTAGCGCAAACATCAAAACACGCGCGAGCTCTCGCGGCCTCCTCTGAAGATGATCGACACACATTTATGCTCGTCGATCTTACTTGTGCGTAGAATGTTTTTGGAAGCGACAGCAGCAGGAATCCAGAGGGATTGTGTGTTTGTGTAAGGCAGTTTGTTGGATCCATTCCTGTTTTGTACTGTTGCTGTGTGCGTTACCTCCCTGTTGTGTCTTGGCTTCAAAACATGCATGTCTGTCTTGCTGCTACACGTCCTGTGCACTTAATGTTGGCTCGTCTTGAAGTCTCTTCAAACATTGAGCACAGGCCACGCCCACAGGCCGTCCCTCATCATTCATCCCCTGCATTCTTTGTACTATTAGACACTTCAAGCAGTTATGGCAACGGGAAATAAAGCGTTAGCACCGTTTCCGTGGAAACATAATCAAACATCTATGAGCGATTGAGGTTCTTTGTTGCGCTTTTAAACTTCAACAGATTATTAAAATGTGAGTATGGCTGTCTTTTTTAGAAAAAATATACAAGTATGTCTTTCAGATTGTGGTTGAGCGCACTGGTTCAGTTTCCTTATAAAATATTAGTAGATAATTCTAATGTAAAAAGTTCTCTGGTTTCTGGTGTCATTATGCCATTGCTAAAACAATGTTATATCTAATAATTAATTTATTGCCATATCCACTTTTGCTGGTCAGGGTCACGGGAAAGACGGTGCCAAGCCGGTTGCACAGGGCACAAGGCAGGAACAAACCTAGACAGGACTCCAATTCATAATAGTTGAACAAATTGAATGAAAATAACTTTAAGGAACAATGATTTTAGATAGAATAACTGATTATAGTATTCCAGCTTCTCTTCTGATACCTGAACTCATCAATATTAGCACCTTTTTATTAAGTTATTGATAGCTCACCACATCTAACGGAAGTAAAAAAGTAATAAACATGGAAATGTATTTAAAACTTTACAAATTGTAACTGTTTTACTAGAACATTAATAGAGCTGTTTGTTTTAGGCAGAATGAACGGTTCTGCTTGTCTTGTTAGCTGAGCCTGAAATTCATTACATATATAACCACATAATTCTAATTGAACTAGAACTTTTTAGCTACATTAAATTGATAATAATGTAAAATTAGGACTGCTAAAGCTGATGCAGTAACATTAGAATGAGAAGGGTCTGCGCGGGGCTTTTATTCTGACTCCACGCAGCGTAGAAAAACAGCCGTAGCAGATTTCAAGCTTAACTTAATTTCCACAAAGATGCCCATAATGTGATCGTTTGTAATTCTTGCATCTATGAGCGTTTTGTTCTGTTCATAAAAATAAAGTGTTTTCAAACTTCATCATGATTTGGAATAACAACATTCAAAGGGAAGAATAACCACGGCTCAGAGACTGTATTGAATATTTATTATCTGGCATGCAGCCGATCTGTTTAAAAAATGTCATTAAATTATAATCCAGCAATACAATAAAATCAAAAGAATAACTCTCCTAAAACGGATGCTTGAGCAAGATGGCTGCTTTTGCTGTAGTAGAATTATGAGCAGCAGGTCTCTTTCTCTTAAGCTGCAGTTGCTTAAAGCTACAGGCTTGTTGTTTACCTGAGCTTCTCCTTGTACAGGATGCCAGTTTTTTTTCCCTAAGTTTGAGGTCTTGTCCCCATGTGACGAGCTGAATGTGTATTACTGTTGCTTAGAATGCAAGTGATCATTTTGGCCCTTTAGCACTAAACTTCTCTTATCAACTTTCTAGTTCTAGTGTAAAAACCCGAAAGCACACTTGGCGCTCAATGTTCAGCTACTTTTTAAGTGGTAAGTTGTGTCGATTTTATTTTAGGCTGAGCTTTTTAAACCTTCATGATCTTCATTATTCATTACGTGCGCTGCATTAACCAGCGTCCGATTTTTCACACAGCTTCGCTAATGCAAGCTCTTCCTTCCACACGTGACCCGTTACGAAGGTATTAGCAGACGTACAGAGTAGTTATTGTCATGATTGTTCATTTAAAACGCACGGATGCACATGGGAGCCCTCTGGACAAGGTGTCAGCCTCCCCTCCCTCAGGACCTGCCATTCATGCCTGGTTGATGTCCGATCCGGCCACTCTCGGGACTTGGAGGGGATAAATTCCTGAAATCCCAGCATTTGTTTAATTCATGTTGGAAACAGTGTTTGGGTAATGTCACATGAGACGGGGACAGAATATAAACACTGCTACTGGAGGACGACTCGGTGTAATCGAAAACATACAGCTAAGAAAAATGTTGGTGTGTAAAATATTCCTGTTAGAAATGACTTTGGAATTTGATGATAAGCTAATAAATATGGCAAACCTGTTCCCTTATTTGGTGGACAAGACTGCCCAGGTTCATCCAGCCTGCTGCCTCTGCAGAACTAATGGTGGCCCCGAACAAGAAGCTTTACTAACTTGCACTGTGTGTGCATTTGGAGTTTGAAGCAAGGCAAAGTTTGAGGCGTTTGAAGCCGAGGGCTCTGTATAATGTATGAGCTGTTCTGCTCGGTGCTGGATTCGGGATGGAGTACCGCGTTCTGTCCCTGTCATCAGCCGTGCTCATTTTCCCTCTTCTGCTCTGTTCCTCCATCTCCCATCACAAACAGTCTGATGGTATAAAATATAGAAGTGCACTTAAGGGCTGGGGGATATCACTCTGCTCGTACTGACCATGGAGTAATGGCCAAGTTAATGACACAAAATGTGCCTTTCTCTCGCAACTCAGTGGGGGGTGGTTTAAGAGCTCTCGCTCTCTGCCGCCACTTCATTTTTTCCCCCCGTCTCCCGCTCGCTTTTATTCCTCTATCTCTTCGGCTGCCTCTCATCTCTGTCTGTCATGGATGGTGTTGTGTAGGATAAAGGCAGCTCTGTCTCTGTCTGACCGTCTTTCCTGCGAGAAGGCGCGGGAGGCTTCACTATACACAGCTCTGAATGTCTCCCTGATATAGTGTTGGTCTGCTTCCTCATCTGTCCACATTCAAATGGATTCTGTGGAAAGATGACACAATGAAAAAGAAGAATGGGGGGTGTGGAACAGAAGGCGAAGACTGGTTTAAAATTAATGGTGTATTAAACTCCCTCAGGAAACTTTCCTTCTTACGCTCAGACTTTTGCTCTCATTCACTCTCGTGTACCATTTTCCCTACAGGACGTTCATCCTCTTTGGACACGGTCAGACAGGGAAATGGCAGTTTGCATGTCTTTGAAAAATGGACGTGACCTCCATCAAAAGCCTGCAGTTATTAGTAAATAACTTCTGAGAGTTACTAGTAACTTTAGGGTTTCTCATCCACGTCTGGGCTCTCAGCGAAGAGTCTGAAGAAGAGTCCGAACTCTGTGGTGACAGAGTCTGGGCCAAGCTCTAGCACCATAATACCAGAGTTCTGACTCAGTTGGTGACCCAGTTGGAGGCAAGAGCCAGCTCTGTGATGACCGATCCTGATGTGAGCCCTGGTTCTGTGGCACCCGAGTCCGATTGGAGTCTAGTGTACATGTTTTTGCAGCCAATACGCTGAGCATAAACAGCACGAAGCACTGGGGTTATTTGGTATGATCCAACCTCCTGACTAACTTATGGCATCAGGCTGTGATAGGGATGTTCAGTCTTATCCACAAAGAACCAGCAGCATGTTTTCGGCAGTGGTCCATTCCCTCTGAAAGGGGTTGTCCAGTGGGACCATCCACAGCAACATTTGTAGGGTCGTTCCAAACTGGTGAAAGGAAAAGCCTTGACTTAAAAGGGCCCTTTGAAACCTTTGGAGAGTGAGATTCTACCTCAGCTGTTCTTCTCTAAGACTGTGCTGTTTTAGCTTTTAACGATAAGCAAAGGTGACATAAATCATGCAATTTATGTCCACATGGTTAGGTTCAGGTTCATTTACCTAAGAACCTCAGAGCACTGTTAAACAAATGCAACGCTGCAGATGAAAGACTTGCTTGCGCATCAACTTTGTTGGCCCTTCGCGTTACTGTGTCTCGCGCTCTCGAGTGAGAGGCTAAGTTAGCCTGTGCTGTTTCAGCACCTGGCCTCCGCTCCTCCTCATCCCTCACTCCTGTCCTCTGCTTCAGCGGGCTGGAGGGATCAAGGAGACGGAGATGACAGCAGAATGCTAATGATGCTGTAATGCTAAGTGAGACTGGGCTCTGTATTCCCTTCCAGGTGTCGTGTTTGTTGCGTCATGTACGGCATAGTGAAATTTGTCTGATGAGTAGAGATGAACGTGTGAGGCGCAGCTAATGCTGTTTGAGTTAAAACCATTTTTGTAAATAGGAGAAAGGAACAAAGTGGACCAGTTAGGTCTAACCAAGCAGGACAATCAGGTGATTCTGCCTGTTCCTCATACTGGCTGTTCATTCAGTGCCGTTACTAACCCTGTTATGTAAACACTATGTTCGGTGAAGCAGGGTGTTGAACAAAATGGACATTGAAGTTACCATAATCAGTCTTTTTCATGGTACTGTTTTTGTGATAACGGGATGGCGTGGCCTAAATATTACCAACCCTGGATAAAATCGAACATGTTCGATTTTTCCCGGGCTTGACGACGAGACCCACATTTGGACACTTTGTCATGGTTTGAAGAAGCCTGCCGGGAATGATACATAATCTGTCCAGGAGGATTCATGGTCTATCATAGAGGATTCGTGTCATTTCAAGGATATAAATGCTATAGAAATGCCATT
>JAVSBU010345813.1:0-10339 GCA_033118015.1 Loricariichthys derbyi | reverse complement strand
AAAATACACAATAATAATAATAAACAACAAGATCAGAAAATCACAACCAGTGAATAATTCAACAAAATATACATCCCTTAAAACATCACAATAATAAACAAATATAAACTTGATATTCAAAGCAATCAGTACCCTCCTAATAAACCTGACATGAAGCAACATATCAGTCAAATCAGTCACACAGTGTGAAAGAGTCTTCACTGAAAGTATAAGGGCATGGTTAGGCAAGCTTAGCAGAGTCAGAGACCAAACCAAAGCCATCATCAACAAACTCTGGGCTTTGAGGAGAGGAGAAGGCAAACAACTGTAGCATAATCCATGCAACACCAGCAACCTCACAGGGCAAAGCACAAAACAGGTTGTTGGTAAGCCTTCAAAATACATTGCCTGTCAGTGTAGCATAGAAACTTAAACATTAGCGTGCATGGTATATTTCCTGTAGTCACTCGACAAAACAATCGGCCCATTCTCTAGCAGCAAAGGGAACCCTTCCTCATTCTCTTGTAAAATTTGAGCTACTTGTGGGTTATCTGTAGCTTGCACAGCATTGTAAATGAAATAGCCAACCAACAAATCCCAGGCTCGACTTTCACAAACTCAACAAAATTTGTTCATATCGTTGCAGATAGCTCCAATTTCAGTACAAAGTTCTGCGAGAGTCCGTTCTAGACTCTCCACCACAGACCAGAGAGATCACAAAAACTGGACCGTCTCTTAGGCTTTCCAGCCGAACTTCCCGAAGAGGGAAACAAAACTCTTTGACAGAATTATTCAAACCTCTTTTCCCTACGAACTCAATGTACCAACCAAAACCACCACCGGGGGACATGAAGAAAAATAAAACTTAATTTAAAAGAAAGTGGGGAAGAGAAAAAACTCTGTCACCATCTTTGAAAGAGCCAACCAGAATTCTGCCATGTATTACTGATTACAAAAGTTGATAAGAATCAAATGTTTCCATGGAACTCCATCAGAAATGCAGGTAGGTATGGAACATAGATATATATATATATATATATATCTTTTTTACTAAGGAAAGTGACAAAATACTAACATACAGTGACTTGGGTAAGTAACTTTAATCTGATTACTGGAATGGAAATAGTAATGCGTTGTATTACTCGTTACTGAAATAAGTGGTCAAATTAAAGTAACGCGTTACTGACGTCACTGGTCCCAGCTGACCCTACACTGCCCAAAGCCCTGTCGATTACCTGGTGACTTCCCCCTTGGTGGGAGAGCCGGTATCTGTATCCCTACAAGAAAGGGTAACCACGAGGAATGTTGCCACTACGACGGGCATCAGGGAAGAAATAGGTAAAAAGGGAGAATTAAGAGAGTACGGAAAGGAGGGGGGGAAGTCCAAAAAGGAGAGAGGAGCATAAAAGGCGTGGTAACAAAAATAAGACCAAGCTCGAGCGCAAAAAAACCCAACAAAAGAACCAAAGGGGATGAGAGAACTGAAACATGGAGTAGCAACACACGGACACACGGACTGAAATACGGACAGCAAATAAAAAGAGCATTAGCGAGCCGAGCTCACGCAAAATGAAAATCAAAAGTCTGCCATTTAAAAACCAGAGGGCAAGACTCGAACATGAAATCCCGAGATGAAGAAAGCCGAACACGTGAGAATACCCAAAAACAAAATGAAGCAAGAACTCGAAAACACACACACAACCCAAAGCAGTAACACGAAGAGATATATGAAGAAGTGCGAGGGAAATGTGCCAACAATCTGATGCATGAGGCAAGCAAGGATGCGACGAGAAGCCCTGCTGAACGCCTTGCTTATATTGACGTCCGGACAGGTGAATCTCATTCGCACTGATCAGCCTCCATGCGTCACCGTGAACTCACCGTGAACCTGGGGTGATCGGCAGGCTGGCTCTGACCTCTAGTGAGCACGGAGACAGAACTGCACCTTCTAACAGTACCATCTACTTTCCTTCTCTGCATCATGTCAGCCAGCTCTCTACCTTTGCCTGTCATTGTCCCCACATTTAGAGTTGCCACCCTTAGGTTTACACTCTTCATTTTCCTCCTTCCTTTCTGTCTCCTCACTCCTTTCCCTCCTCATGGTCTTCGACTAACAATAGCACAATTTCTACCAGCACCCTGTTTGTCAACAGCACCAACGGTGGTCGTTGTTAACCCGGGCCTCGGCAGATCAAGCACAATGTCACTTAGATGAACTTGCATGTTAGTTTCAGCAAAGTTTTTTTTATGTTGGATGCCCTTCCTGACACAACCCTCACCATTTACCTGGGCTTGGGACCGGCACAAAAGTTACACTGGCTAGTGATCCCTAGTGACTGGTTTACTAGTTTATAAGTCCTAAACATAGATAAAGAGAACCCAATGAAACAAATGACAAAAACTTACTGTATACTTGATCATTTATTTATTGTTAAAAATACACAGTTACAAAACTGTGAATGATAAAATTAAACATTTGTTTAATGTTAACTGGGTTGTCTTTATACATATTTAGGACTTGGTTTATAGTTTCATCATATTTTTCAGAAATAAAGAAATTTCAAATAGATTCCCAATTAAGGACCACTATACATAAGGGCCAGTATGGCAAATATGAATAGATGAAGTCCACATAATTATAACTGTATATAACAGTGTGTAACAACCGTGCATAATCACATGCATTATGACAAAAGAAGTATGTAGTCACACCAGGTGGCATGATAGCGCAAGTGGTCTGGTTCAGGACTCCACCTGTGTGAAGCTTACATATTCACACTGTTTCTGAATGTGTGCATGCATGTGCCCTGCAATGGACTGGCTCCTTGTCTACAGTAGGTTCTTGCACCCTGTGCTGCCCCTGAATTGGATTAAGAGGGTATGAAATGAGTGAGTCAGATATAAGAATGTCTTCCAAATTTGTGTAGAGTTTTGACAGGAGTATTTTATGGTTATTAATGGGTTATGTACATTTTCTTTTTTTTTATCATGGAGTGTTAGTGCTATGCCAAATAGCTGATTTGTATTGTACTGTATTTTGTGTTTACAACTGTTTGAGTGATTCGGTTATGGTATATGGTTTGTGTTGTGATGTTTATTCCTTACTCACTGGTGTTAGATGACTGTACTCCATATATTCATTCATTTTATATGAATTGGGTGCATGATGGAACAAAGGACCCACATGCAGAAAGCTTCATGAAAAAATGGTGGATTTTATTAATTCATAAACTGAAATAAGGAGACAAAGTACCAAATAAAGACAACACTAAAATAAAAAAAGAAAATGAAAGCAGACTTAACCCCCAAATTAGCGAGGGCTAGAGTGTGGGGGCACTCATGACAGCAAGGTCATGTCCGGAGTCCGGTGGACACTTTTATGGCCGATGTACTGTTCTGGCCGACCATGCAGGGACATGGGAGAGGTATGGCAGGCTGTCACAGAGGAAAACAGGGCCCGGAGTGGTGTCCCAGCCTGCTGGCACCACATGTCATAGCACAAGGCCAGGAACCAACTTTGGAGAGGACACTAGTCCATGTGTTTAGTAAAAAGCCAAAGCACGTTATCAGTATATCAGTATTTTCATGAATAATACAGTTATTACAATCTTACTGAGTTTCCACAACCACTTAATCTTGCACATGGCACAATATGGGAACCAACCCTGGACAGGGACCCAGTCCATTGCAAAGAACCTGTGCACACACTTGCACTTTGAGACTTTCAGAGACTCCAGATGTCTTTGGAATGTGAGAGAAAGACAGAGAACCCAGAGGAAACCTATATAGAGAGTGGAGGAACATGCAAACTCCATGTAGCAGCCAGGACAGGACTCAAACCCTTGTCTCTTGAGCCGTAATTTGACAGTGCTGAAATCTGTTAACAATAATCCAGATACTAATAAATAAGTTTAAATCTATTTTTCTAGCAATACAGTTTTTCCTAATTTTATTAGGCTTCTGAAAACTAAGTTCATTTCTATGCACTCAATACTTGGTTGTTCCTCCTTTTACATGAATTACTGCATCAATGCGGCATGGCATGGAGGTGATCAGCCTGTGGCACTGTTCGGGTGGAATAAAAGTCCAGTTTGCTTTGATAGCAGCCTTCAGGTCACCTGCATTTTTTATTCTCTATGGGGTTCAGATCAGGTGAGTTTGCTGACCAATCAAGCACAGTAACACCATGGCCATTGAACCAGCTTTTGGTACCTTTGGCAGTGTGGGCAGGTGCCAAGTCCTTCTGGAAAAAGAAATCAGCATCTCCATAAAGCCTGGCAGCAGAAGGAAACATGAAGTTCTCTAAAATTTCCTGCTAGATGGTTGTGTTGACTGTGGACTTCAGAAAACACAGTGGACCAACACCAGCAGATGACATGGCTCCTCAAATCATCACAGATTGTAGAAAAATCATTCTGGGCTTCAAGCAAAGTGGATTTTGTGCCTCTTCACTTTTCCTCCAGACTTTGGGACCTTGATTTCAAAACGACATGCAAAATTTACCTTCATATAAAAAGAGGACTTTGGACCACTGAGGAACAGTCCAGTTCTTTTTCTCCACAGCCCAGGTAAGACTTCTGACGTTGTATCTGGTTCAGGAGTGGCTTGACACAAGAAATGCGACATTTGTAACCCATGTCTAGTATTCTTCTGGCTCTTGATGTAATGTAATATGTAATATTCAAATTTTCTGTGACACTGAATTTTAGGTTTTCATTATCTGTAAGCCACAATTATTTTTTAAATCAATATAGACAAAATAAAAAAAAATTCTGAAATCAGAAACACATTAATATATTGAGGATTCTATGTCATACATATGGCCACAAATTTATATTACATGAATAAATTAGGTTAAAACTAACCGTTTCCAGAGCACTTCTTGTTCCAAAGGTAGTTGAACATGATGCTGAGATCCTTCGCATAATCCTCATCGTACCACACTAAGAGCTCCTGTCCTGGTTTGATGGCTCGACAGCATCGGTAGAAAATCGCCCCTTGATACTGAAATGCCACCAGATTCTGTTCTTCTACATCACAAGCACAATTCACATACCTGAAAGAACGGCGACAAAGATAAAAATGAGAGAAATGAAGGACAGAGTGATAAACAAATAAGGGAACAAATCAGAGGATTCATGAAGACTTCAAGGTCTACTTCGTTTGATAATTAAGATACTTAATATTTAACTTCACATGACCAAATGACCCAAAATAACTACAGGGCATTCCTTACCTCATCCAGTTAGCGTACATCTCACTCTTAGCATCTATATATTCCTCTCGCTGTCTGCTTTTGCATATCTGCAAAAAGTAACAATTATCATTTTATCCATAAAACCAACTGCCTTTCAATTAAATAAGCCATAAAAACCATAATGTGCAAATGCAAATACTGTGAAGAGAAAAGCAAAGTCAGACAACTGCCCAAACATTAACTGTATTTAAAGTGCTTCTCAAGTTTTAAGTTTGAGCCATTTTGAAAAATACACCCAAACACTGAATATAAACCACTAGTCAAAAGTTTTAGATCACCACAACTTTTATTTGAAGCATACAGTTTAATGTTAAAATGTACTCTGAGAAATAACTGAAAAAAATAATAATTGGGAAAAGAAAAATTTGTTATTTAGTTTAATTTATTAATAGCTCAAAATTTTTGGTAATGTGCTGCAGTCTTGAAATGCAGGATGTTTATGTCATGATATGGTGATAGTAGAACCTAAACGCATGAGGCGAGCAATAAGGGGCGCAGAAACATGGCGGTTAAGGCAGATGGTTGCAGTGGGACCCAGGGGGCGCGCTAATGACTACGGAGCGAGCGTGCCCTTTAGTTGAGCCCAGGGAACGCGTAAGCAACTAAGGGGATAATACACAAATAAGCAAATAAGCACAGCAAACATGCCAAAAACTAAGGAAGCGAGCTTGACCTTTAATAAGAGCAGTGAACAAGAGCAGTGAACAATCAAGCAAATGAGAAGAGACGATTGTGCTTTAGACGAGCACAACGAACGTGCCAATAACTAAGGACGCGAGCTTGCCCTTTAAATACGACCAGCAAACACGCAAGTATATACAGGGAAGCAATGGTGCTCTAAAGCACACGCTATGAACTCAAGAGGAAGCGATTACACAAAATGGGTAGCAAACGCTCCGACACAAAGAGAGGCAAAGCCTCAATCGTGGTAAGACGCAGGGTTAGAGACTGGTAAAAACCAAATTAACGCATGGGAATGAACTGCGAGGAAGCGATTAAGGACACGACAAAGAGTACCTCTGTCGTGCTGAATTTAAAGAGCCCGCGCCAGCTGAGCCTCATCAGTTTACTGATCAGTTGGTCATGCGCGACTGCTCGCTGGCTCGATCGGTAACTCAGGAGGGCCTTCTGGCGGTGCGAGTGAAGACTGTGACAGTTTATTAACAAATGAAAAGAAGTAGACCAGAAAAAAAAGATGAAATATCTCATTCATACTGTCTGCAATGAAATAAAAGTCAAAGTAAATGTAACAAAAGCTACCTGTTTTTTATATGCATTTTTCATACTGTCCCAATGTTTTCTGATTTAGGGTTGTAAGAAAAATAATCCACTGTCTCTGAGCTGCAAAAGTATGTGAATCTCTGCTATCTGTAGCTGCCGTGACGCCCCATGTGCAACAATAACTGTGAATGAATATTTCCGGTAACTTTAATCAGGCCTGGACATCATTACAGCTTATTCCTCCATATGGAACAGCTTCAACCCTGGAATGTTGTTGGCTTTCCTTACATGCATTATGCACTTCACAATTTTGACTCCGCCATTGCAAAACATACTTTATTTTTATACTTTATTAATAACTTTATTCTTCTTTAACCTTTGATAGAATGACTTGTATGCTTACGGCTGTGGTCTTGTTTCATTACCTATGTATTCTTGAGATTCAGTTTCAGTTATAACTCAGAATTCACTGTAGATAAATGATGGCAAGTCATCCTGGCCAAGATGCAGCAAAACAGGCCCAAACCATGACACTTCCACCACCATGTTTCCCAGGTAAGATAGGGTTCTTGTGCTGTAATGCAATGTTGTCTTTTATAAATGCTTCTAATTTAAATCCAAATGCTCTGTTTTGATCTCATCCATCCACAAAATTTCCCATTGACCTTCTGGGTTGTGCAGAAACAATGGCTTTCTCCTTACTGTCACGAGAAGGGTGTCTTCCTTATGGCATATGGTACCCGCGCCGCTGGAGGAGGGGTTATTGCCCTCTGGTGGCGTGGCACCAAAGCGTGTTACTAATTGATATCAGCTGTATTGAGTATTATAAAGAGCATGCAGAGGATCGAGAAGTCTGGATCCTTTGGCAGTGGCGTGCTGTGGTGGAGCTGGTGATGCACTGAGGGTAAAGTTAATGATGGTGTGTTGTGTTCTCAGCAGGTGCTGATGGCGAGGCACATCCCGGTCTTGGATGCAGATCTGTAGGGAAGAAGGTACCACCTGTCCTTCGTAGAGGACAGGTGGAGTACAGGCAGGAGCCCCGAGGTATGATAGACCTATTAGGTAGAGTAGGGACATACTAGGTGCCCCAGTGATCGGGAGGCACCGGCTCCGGTTGGACAGCTGGTGGGAATGAATGGACGGGTTCCCGAGCACGTCCACGTGGGACATGGCCAGTGGCGTCGTCTGGTTGGGTGCCCGGAATGGCGCCCGTAAAATGACGTGAGGGTTGCTCCCAGTGGCGCCAGTCCACAGTCGAACGATGTTCCTCCTGCCTGGGGTCCTACCAAACCCAGCACTTACCGGCCGCTATCTCTTTTAAACTTGGATGTTAAAATATTGGCCAAAATCCTACCTAGGAGATTGGAATCGTATCTCCCGTTGCTGATTTCGGAGCACCAGACTGGCTTTATCAAGGGCCGTCAATTATCATCCAATACACGACGGCTACTTAATGTAATCTCACTTCCCTCCAAGGGAACGAAACCAGAGTTAGTGCTGTCATTGGATGCAGAGAAAGTCTTTGAAAGGGTGGAGTGGAGGTACCTATTTAAAGTTTTAGAAAAATTTGGATTTGGGGAAAATCTATCTCTTGGGTGTACCTCCTGTATACATCAACTCTTGCTAGGCTACTCACAGACAATATTCAGAATATTTTCCTTTGTCCTGGGGGACCCGACAAGGGTGCCCATTGTCACCATTGTCACCATTACTGTTTGCTCCTAGCTCTATTATTGAGAGAATCTCAACACCTACATGGCATAAATCGAGGTACTACAGAACATTGTCTCTCTCTATATGCAGATGATCCATTACTCTACATAAATGAACCTCTCTCTTCCATTGATAATATAATACAATTTCTAAATGGCTTTGGAGCCTTCTCAGGCTACAAAGTCAATCTCCAAAAATCAGAGTGTTTCCCTATAAACTCATCAGCCAAATCGCTTACTCTGAACCAAATACCTTTCCGTTTAGCATCAACAGAGTTTAAATATCTAGGCATCAAAATTACCCACTCATTCCAAGAGCTCAGCAGGTAAAATATCGATAGACTAGTGAGGAATGTAAAGGCAGACTTACAAAGATGAACTAAATTATCGCTAACCCTGGTTGGTTGAGCACAGACTTTAAAAATGACCATTTTGCCAAGATTTTTATTTATATTTCAATTCTTACCTGTATTCTTAACCAAATCCTTCTTTAAAAAACTTGATCAAATTTTATTGAAGTTTATATGGGCTGGTAAAACACCCTGAGTTAATAGACATGTTCTACAAGCAGCAAAATGTGAAGAAGGACGGGGCCTTCCTAATCTTATGTTTTATTACTGGGCTGCAAACATTCAAAAAATACTTAGCTGGTGTTATGAGTGTGACGTAGACAGGTGTAAGATGGAACCGCTCTCGTGTAACTTTTCTTCACTAAAGGACTTGGTGTGCTTCCCTCCCGTCAGTTATAAAATATACTTCAAATCCTTAGATTTTGTCCACTATGAAAATCTGGACATAATTCTGCATGCACTTTAAACTGAAGAATTTCATCCTCTTGGGCCCATTACATAATAACCATAATTTTACACCATCAGTTCTTGATTTGGCGTTTATTTGCTTGAGGGAGAGGAGCATCATATAGCTGACAGATTTCCTTCCATGAGCAACACAAGATCGTAAGTGACATTTTTTACGTTTTCAGAAAAGAGCCTTTGAAAGTTTCTCCTGTCCATCAGCATTCAGCAGTTGCTACCATGTATGATTGGGTACAACGACCTGTACATGTCATGTTACTTACTACCTTTGTTTATGAACAAAAGGGGGCGACACTGCATTGTTCATTTTTAATGCCAGCTCATTTTCCACTGACTGGTCACTTATGACCTTGTGGTGCTCATGGGACGATTTGTTCTTGGATGGCACATTTGCTGCCTTTCAGACACTATCACATAGATATAACTTACCAAAAAATAATTTCTTTCGTTACCTTCAAGTCCGGAGCTTTGTGAAAGACCATTGTGACATTCCCAGTCCTGCCCACAGAAGATTTACCCAACATCCTTATAAAACCGGACAGTTTGACAAAGGTGACATCCAAACTACATAATGACATTCTTCAATTTGATTGCACAGCACTCCACAAGAGTAGACATGTCTTGTGCACGTCTCAATCTCATTCAATTCACGATACTACATAGAATTCATATTAGCAAAGCCAAACTCGCTAAATACTTCCCTGGGACAGATGGGGCCTTTAATAGGTGCACAGTTGTCCCATGTGACCTGGCGCATACCTTTTGGTCATGCTCAAAACTAACTGGATTTTGGAAGTGCTTTTTCAGAATTATGTCTAAGGCCCTCAAGACTGATGTTGCCCTCTGTCCATTCATAGACATATTCGGAGTCCCTTTGGACTACACTACGCTTAGTACACAGAAATTGTACGTTTTAGCCATCGCTTCTTTAATTGCCCGTAGGTGCATTCTTTTACAATGGAAATCATCTGAGCCCCAGGCAGGTAGGTCTTGGCTAAATGACCTAATGTCATTTCTTAAGCTGGAGAAAATAAAATTTTTTGACTCAGAAATTCTACACAAATTGGCAACCGATGCTTTCATATTTTGAAAAACAGATGACTGACTCTCCGTTTGAGATTTGATGAAGTATAGGAAGCTGCAGTATGGATAGGTATTGTACTTTGCTTTATGGGACCAGTTGGGTGGGTGTTTTTCCCCTCTTTGTTTTAATGTATTTTCTCTGATGTTGTTACACTGCGTTTATTGACTGGCGTTTCAAGATATATATATACGCGCGCGTGTGTGTGTGTGTGTGTGTGTGTGTGTGTGTGTGTGTGTGTGTGCGTGTGTGTGTGTGTGTGTGTGTGTGTGTG
>JAVSBU010345812.1:0-17205 GCA_033118015.1 Loricariichthys derbyi | reverse complement strand
ATATAATTGTTGGGATTACTAACTTTGATTTTACTATTTTGTATAGAGAGCAGAGCTAATGTGACTACATTGGAAGCGGAACAATTTCCTTCTACCAGTGAGGTAAAATGTTATTTGATTTTTTAACATAATATTATCAAATATATATCAAATATATATTTTTATTTTATTTTAATATTGCTTTTGTTTACTGTAATTTATTTTCACAGAACAGTATAAATCAACAAAATAAGTAACAATAAATAATGATATAGATATAATTCAATATTAGAGAATTATACAAAAGAATATGATTAAATATTTTTGTTGCTTAGAATGTGGAAACAGAGGACCGGGACTATGCTGCACTTAAATTCTCTGTAAAGAAGTCAAACTGGCAAGAGACACAAAAAGACACACAATCAAATCTCATTTACTCCTCTATTAGAGTTTAAGATTGAAAATGAGAATAATTAATCTTTCAGAAACATTTATTTTAAGTGTAAACACCTGATTACAGCGAGTGCATAACATACTGTGTTTAACGTTCATAGACAAATTATTAATTGTTTTACATTTGCTTTAGGTAATATACCTGTGTACCTACCTGTATACTTGCTGTGTCTTTTCCTTACCTTTTGTCATATTACATCCATGAAATTAAAATGATCAAATCTTTTTTTTTAAAGTTTTTGCAGTTGTTTATACATTATAACCCTCAACATCAATGTGAAAATGCCAAACTGATTAATTTTTTATAATGCATTCATGAAAATACCTGTTTAAATAACTGATCAGGACATTTTGTGAGTATAAAACGGAATGAGCATTGAATTTCACAACACATAAATTCACAGATCACTTTATATAAGTACACCTCCTTGTTTCTACATTCATTGTCCATGTTATAATTTTCATTTACCATATACACTGGTGCTTGAAAGCTTGAATCCTTTAGAATTTTCTATATTTCTTCATAAATAGGACCTAAAACATAATCAGATTTTCACATCTTAATAGTAGATAAAGATCAGTGATGGCCAAGTTACCTTTAAAAAGTAATCTGATTACTTATTACTCCTTTAAAAAGTAACTAGTTATTTTACTGATTACTTGATTTTAAAAGTAACTAAGTTATATTACAAGTTACTTTAAGTTACTTTATTAGTTACATTCAGCAGCTGCCAACACAAAGTTTTGCCAATACCCATTTTATTGAAAGTGTATTTTTAACAGTAACGCCAACGATTTATCTCCTGACAATATCTGCATCTCTCTCCTGCCTCCCGTTTGTGTCTTTGCATGCTGTTAAATGTGATTTGTCCTCGTGCTGAACACGTGACCTAATTGTGGCACAGATCTGTCATCACTCCCCAAGACACAAATAGTAATGTACAGTGACTTGGATAAGTAACTTTAATCTGATTACTGGATTGAAAATAGTAACGCGTTATGTTACTCGTTACTGAAAAAAGTGGTCAAATTAGAGTAACGCGTTACTGACACCACTGATAAGATAACCTAGTTAAACAAATGAGACAAAAAATATTATACTTGGTCATTTATTTATTGAGGAAAATTATCCAATATTACATATTAGTTAGTGGCAAAAGTATGTGAACCTTTGCTTTCAGTATCTCGTGTAACCCCCTGTGCAGCAATAACTGCAAGTAAATGTCCTACGTACAGAACAACTTCAACTCTGGGATGTTTATGGGTTTCCTCATGTTAAATGGTTGCTTCAGGTCCTTCCACAACATTTCAATTGAATTAAGGTCAGGACTTTGACTTGGCCATCCCAAAACACTACCTTTATTCTTCTTTAACTATTCTTTGGTAGAACTACTTAGGGTTGTTGCTTTGTCCTGGGCCAGATGCAGCAAAACAGGCTCAAACCCCAATACTACCACCACCATGTTTCACAGATGGGATATGGTTATTATGCTTGAATGCAATGTTTCCTTTCTCCAAACATAATGCTTTTCTTTTAAACCAAAATGTTCTATTTTGGTCTCATCCATCCACAAAACATTCTTCCAGTAGCCTTCTGGCTTGTCCATGTGATCTTTAGCGAACTGCATCAATGATCTTCTGATGGTGAACTCATGAACATTAACATTAGCTAATGTAAGAGAGGTCTTCAGTTGCTTAGTAGTTACCCTGGGGTCCTTTGTTACCTCGCCAACTGTTACATGCCTTACTCTTGGAGTGATCTTTTTTGGTTGACCACTCCTGGGGTGGGTAACAATGGTCTTGAATTTCCTCCATTTGTACACAGTCACAGTCTGACTGTGGATTGGTGGAGTCCAAACTCTTTAGAGATGGCATTGTAACCTTTTCCAGCCTGATGAGCATCAACAACTCTTTTTCTGAGGTCCTCAAAAAATGTCCTTTGTTTGTGCCATGATACACTTCCACAAACGTGTTATGAAGAGCAGACTTTGATAGATCCATGTTCTTTAAATAAAAGAGGGTGCCCACTTACACCTGATTATCATCCAGTTGATTGAAAACCTGACTCTACTTTCACTTGCAAATTAACTCCTAATCCTCGAGGTTCACATACTTTTGTCACTCACTAATATGTGATATTGGATCATTTTCCTCAATAAAAAATGACCAAATATAGTATTTTGTCTCCTTTTGTTTAACTATGTTCTCTATATATAGGACTTGTGTGAATATCTGATGATATTTAGGTCATATTTATGCAGAAATATAGAAAATTCTCTAGCTTTGGATTCAGTATACAGGTACATTCAGTGCACAGGTAAACTGAAATTCTTGAGTTTAGTGTGCACATGACAGTTCAGTCTGAATCAACTGTATAAATTCAGTAAATGGATGAAAAGAAATATCTGCAGATACCTGGAAAGCAGGGCTCATCAGGAAATCTGCCACAGTATTGCGGTGACCTCACTGAAATTAGGCAGCTTTAAATGTACAAAAACAGGTAGCTATTTCTCTATAGGGAATCGTGTAAATAACTTCTCAATATTTAACTATGTTATCTGAGTGCATGATGGGGTCTGACTGTATTCTGGTAAAATGCCATTTTCATGTTCTCAGATAAGAGATAATTTGGGAGTCAATGTAGATAACCAGTCACCTCTACCCAAAACGGTCTTCATTCCTCCTCTTCGAATGCTGGCCTCCTGGCTCTTCAAGGTGAGGCATGCATCCCTAAAATACACTTTGTGAAGAATTAATAAGGCTAAGTAATAAATGATGTGTTCAGTTTTCTTTTGTAACTTTCATATTTTATATACGTTCTGCATTTTTCTTTGTGCAATAAGGCCACCATGCTACCTCCAGAGTTTAAGAGCGGGAAGCTGCATGCTTATAGGCTGATTTGTGAGATGATGACTAAACACCAGGATGTGCTGCCCAACAGCGACTTTCTAGTACATCTTTACCATGTCATGCACAAAGGCTTTACCAGTGATGATCAGGTCAGTCAAGCCTATTTTATTTATACAGCCCTTTTTACAAATGAGCATTGTCTCAAAGCATCTTAACAAATATCTTGGCCCAAAACTTGAATTTAGCAAGCCTAGCACCAGAGTTGCAAAAACTCCCTAAATGTTATAATGAAGAAACCTTAGGAGGACCATAACTCAAAGATCCAACCTCCTTGCCTAGATTGTAAGAATTACCCAAGTTGCCTAATAATAAGTTTAAAGTAATAGTTTAAATAAATGAAGCTAATTATAAACATTAAAAAAGAGAGCATGTTTAATGAAAATATAATACATATAAGGATAATAAAATGGAGAATATAAAAATACAGAATGCGAGACAATATTATGTATAATAACTTGGAGAAGACGATTGAGTATCAGAGTATTTAGTCCACTAAACAGTCGCTATTAGGTCTTTGGGTCCTCAGCTTGTTTTTGTGGCATGGGGTAGAGGCAGTTACTGCCCTCTTATGTGGCCTTAGTAATGGTATGAGGACTGGAACTGTTGATTTAACACTCATATGTGTGCGCTTTTTGCTTATGTTGTTAGTGACCTGGGGTAATCTTGTTTCCAATGGATTTAATCAAAGAAAGCGCTATACAATAACATCCCCACTTCCAAGGTCAACGTCCTGTATTTCTAGCCATGCCATCCATATATGCTGACACTTTTGTACGTCATACCCCTACTTATTCTCCCAGATCTTTTGCAGTTCTTACATTTTACTGGCCTATCTTACATGTACTATTAGTATCTAGCTGGCAGGTATTGACCAAGGAACGAACTCCTAATAGGATTGGTCGATAACATTTACTTCAATAATATTATTAAAAAAATTGGGACTTGGGGTACAGAATTACCCCAGGTATGCATATGAGGGTTAAGAACAGTTTGAGTCGAGCCATAACTGTTACCAGTGAAGATCTTGAGATAATACAGAACATGTAGTTAGTGATGTAATGAACAGAGTCTATTAACAGAACCTGTTTGTGCAAGTGTAGCACGAGACGTTGGCAACACTAACTGTAACAGCATAGGTCATAAGAAGAGAACCAGAATGTAACACAGCCATGAGCAGGGTTCAACAATAAGGATGGCCCGATGGCTGGGGCAAGTAAAACTTGACGTTGGGACAGCTGCACGCAAAATCATTTGCAGGTCAGGCCAGTTCATGTTGGGTTAAGGGGCGCGCACAAGCAAAACAATGTAGGCAAACTCAGATTAATTAAACATTTAACCCATGGGTGTCAAACTCTGGCCCGCAGTGTAATTAGATTTGGCCCGCGAGGCAATATCAAATTATTGTTGGAGCTGGCCCGCCGCTATTATACAGCATTTACCGCTAATACTACAAATCTCATAATGCCGTCCTGTTGTTTTTGCGATGATAACATCATTAATGCGCTCCCTTTTGGTGGACATGACCGCTGTTGCAAGCTCAGTCGTCCACCCGCGGGTTTTCTGTGCCTTTCATTACGCGTCCAACCCAGTAGCGATCCGTGCTTCGGCAGGAAAGCCCCCGCTCACCCCACCTCCCCGTGTCTCTGTTTTAAACTACGCCGCAACCTCATACTACAACTGTCACCGTGTTACCCCTTCCCAAAAATGGCAAAAAGAAAGGCAGAAAACAGAACTTTTCTAGCAAGGTGGGAGGCAGGATATCTGTTTACATATGTAAAAGACAGACCTGTTTGTCTTGTTTGCCCAGATATTGATGAATTAGCATCCAAGATGCCAAGTATCTGACTTGGGCACATCAGATTAGATCAGTGTGTTGTAAACTGAGAAATAATTAACGTTTACTTTATGCACTTTTTCTTGCTACTCAAAGGCCTGAATTGTTGATTTATTCATTGTCATTTTATTTTCAAATTTATTAGCCTGTGGAAAAAGTCTGTTTTGATATTTACCTCAGAAGGCTGCAAATAGAAAAGAGGCATACAATTTTTATTAAAAGTTTATTTAATATGCCATTGATGTTTTGCATGTCTGCACTATTAAGTTATATAAACGTTGCTTGTTCCATATTCAGTGTTAAAGCAAAACTTGTATGGGTCCATATTAAAAGGTTCAACGGCTTTGTTTAATGTTAAATTTTGGCCCACTGTATATTTGAGTTTGACACTCCTGATTTAACCCCTCATGATGAAAAAAATGTTCTAGTTCACTCACACGTTCAGTCAAAACCAACAATTTTATTTGTTGATAAACGACGTCAGAGTGAGGCGAGCAGGAAAATGTCGGCGAAGCGCGAGTACGAAACTAAGCGAGTCTGCTGCTTCATTCCCACATGGAAGAAAAACAGTTTTCATGGGTCGAATTTGACGCCTCCTTCCCGGAAATGTTCTGCCAGATTTGCAGAGAATATCACAACAAAGCTGATAAAAGTGGCTCTTTTTTGTGGGAAGTACAAATTTAGCTAGTGTGCCTGGACTAATGGACAGGTGCATACAATGGAAGAACAGTGAAGCCGATTCCGTATTGACCAAGTTAATCACAACGGCTTATCACACTTTTAAGAGAGAGACATCTTTCACCAACTATCCACATGAGATAGACCTTCAAATTAAAAATGGACTGGAATTGGTAGCCAGTACAGTTCCAACATGGTTCGCAGAATGTAAGCTAATATCAGATAATATAATAGCCAACATAATAATATAATGTAAGCTAATATAGTAATAGCTAATATAATAATATAATGTAAGCTATTATTGTAATAGCTAATATAAAATAATGTAAACTAATATAATAATTATGATTTATTAATTATTAATACATTTTATTATAGCCATTACTTCTTAAAATGCCCTTTGTTCTTAAAAATCTAATTAATTATCCGGTTTATCCGGTGCTCCATTGTACAAAACAGAATCAAGTTCCACAATTAATATTGTGTTGAAAGCTACCAAAATCACAAAAAAAAAGTTAGTAAAAACTGGGTAAATCACGTTAGTTCGTACACATTTACGGAGATAGCCGAGTGATATGACGGAAAATTCCGAGTACTTCCGATTATCGTGACGTCACAGGCAGACTCACGTAAAAAATGGTCGACAGCTCTTCAGATGCTTGTAACATACACCAACTAGTGATGCAACCTGGAGACATCAGTGATGTTGCGCCAAGTTTGACTTGGAATATTTATGGAATATATACTTGGAATGTTTTATTTTATGATTTATGTAGTCTGTTACCCCCTGCTGCTTTCCCTGAGCTGAGATGACCAGAGCAGAATGTTCATGAAAACCTGCAGCCATTTGCAGATGAGGCTTGTTAGGTTATCTTTAAACCAATAGCTGTGACTGGATTAATCTATATCCATAATCTGTCCATCAAATCCATTTAAACAATAAAAAATATTCTTAAACACTCAAAAAATGATTTTTTATGATCTGGACTGGGTAAAATAGGCCATAAATACCTGAAAACAAGCGAAAATCCACTGCACTTTCCGGCTCTGTCTGAGGACATGCATGGTGTATTCCAGTCCCCATATTTCAATGGAGACACATCTACGATATCCCTTCTTGCTCTATTTTAATGAGGAGATCCCCAATTATATTGTTGTCCTCCAATAAAATGAGATTTTACGAAGCATAAACAATCCCAAGCATTTAGTGTCTGTGTAGACACATCAGCAGAGACGGGCACTCTGATGTACACAGGCACTCTGATGTACACAAAGTCGTTTCCGTGAAAGATTCTAAATTAAAGTGTCCAGAGCACAGTAAGACCACGTTCCCACTTTGAGTTTCACTCTGACTTTTCCAGTCCTTTCTTGAACACCCAGAACCGGCACGAACAATGGCCCAAACCCATGATTTGCGTTCGCATTCCTCTTTGGGGAAACAATGTAACGAAATGTCTTTTCCAGCCTTGTTGGAGCGGCCACCCGCACAACAAACGGTTTTCCCCATTGCACAACGTCCAAAATTCACATTTATATAAAAATCGTATTCAAAGTCAAATAATAAGTGCTAAAATACGTGAAAAAAATCACTTGAGACCTCAACACGTAAACAAACCCAAGAAAATGGCAGACAAGACAAACTAGTCTGACAGTGATGTCACATCTTGTTCACTTGCCGAAGATTACCAAGAATCAACGAAGATGGGCCTGACTTGCAGTGCCTCTATGAACCGTTTTTATTTAGCGTAAACTAGTGTTACTTTACTGAATATAAGGCTTTACAAGTGCTCATATATGTATACTGTATTTATTTATCATGTACTTCAAATATAGGTACCCTTTATTTAGTACTGGATAAACCCTTTCTTTAAGTCACTCAAACTTGTGCATCTCAAGGCCAGAAAAAATATCTTCTTTTACTTCTCCTAGTCCATCTGAATCATCTCTAATAGCCAAGGATTTGATGACCGATTTCGCACAGTAGTTAGCTAACATTTTAATAATCTGTCTATCTCGCCAATATGACGCAAAGCCAATGTCAGATCTCATCACTCGACTCTCTGTATATGCAGACTGCTTACTAAGGATGAAATGGTGCCATTAATGACCATAAATCATGTGGCAACCTGCCCATTGGATTCAGTTCCTTCCACACTTCTCCAGGTAATTGCTGGCAAACTAGTACCATATGCCACAACAATGACCCACACATCGCTGACATCCAGCCTGGTTCTGGCTCTTCATGATGGCTCAAGTAACACTGCTACTGAGAAAGCCATCCCTCAGCCCAGCTGACCTGTCCAACTAAACACCTTATCCGTTGGCCTGTTTATTTCTATCCAATGTAGAGTTACTACTGTACAAGATTTGTGAGTTAAAATATTAAGCTGCTACCAGAAGATGGCGCTGTACTACATAACGTTAATATTTCTCTTGTCGACATTCAGACGTTTTGTACGTACAAACATAACTCTTCATTACTAAATTATAATGTGTATTTTATTAATAGTACACAGTAATTAAAGCTTCACACTCATTCATACATTAACCCTAAATGTTTTGCTAAACCTTAGCTTTGCTAAGGTTGGATTTTAACCCAGTGGAAATTTGTATGCAGTATTAAAAAAAAAAACCCTGCAAAAAATCAGAACAAAACGCTTTCTATAGGGTACAGTGGTAAGTGTTTAGTGTAACCTCCTCTTAGACTTGACCAGTAGCAGCACCTGGCAGCTTTATCAGGATGCCAAGTTGACCCTTCTGCAATATGAAGAAGTTTGATCAAGTGGTCTCCTGTCTAAAAACCCACCGATCTGTGAATACTAAATGTCATCTGAGCATACACTGTTGTATGTGGAACCAATAGTTTATAAACAGGATCTTGGTCCTGTAAGTTATGTGCTGAAGCCTGTGTGGACTTCAGTGCAACACCTTGAGCTGTTCCTTAAACCATTTTACTAAACAATATGTGCATTGTGACAGGGTGCATTATCTTGGTACAGCAGACCATTGCCATTTGATAATATCGCCGCCTTCAAAAGGCAGGTATGTGGAATTTGTCAAATTCACATGGGTGGCTTGACCCAGGAGTCCCATCAGAATATACCGAGTGCATCACACTTCATGTGCCTTCACCTCTATTGATAAATGGTACATGTGTATCTGGCCTCTCATGTGATTAAAAAAATGGGATTAATTGAGCTAGCTAGTTTTCTTCCATTGCTCCTTGGTTCAGTTCTATTGCTCACTGGCCCATTGTGCAGATGCTTTCAATAGTAGAGATAAGCATCCACACTATAAACAGACCATTTCTACTGAGATGTTCAGTCAGTTTGGACCAGATGGAATAGTGCTTGTTGCCTTCGCTCATAGCAGAACCTTGTGTATCAAACACCCTGTTACTGGCTCATGGTTTGACCCTCTTTAGACCACTCATAAATTGCCCATTGTCAGCTCTGATCATTTCACTCACCGCCGACACCAGCTATATGATCTGACTGTTCACTCACTGCCTAATGTTTCCAGACCTTGACATGCTCATTCGTAAGAAGCTCAATGTCATTTGCTGCTTCTGAGTGGTCATAATGTGTATTTGTTCGGTGATGTAGCAGCTTTTGTTCACAGGTGCAGTTGCTATAATTACTAGGGAATTGTTTGTGATGCCCAACGTTCAACATTAGTACTATATGGACAGGACTAAAATTACGTGAGGTCCTAGGGTAGTTTCCTCTTTTACAGAGGGTACGTTGGATTTGTATTTATGTCCATATCTGCCATCTTTCTGTATTTTTCAGCAAACTCTGCAGTCTGATAGTTAGTCCTCTTTGTATTCGCATCCCCCTGAGTTTACAGACAGATGATGTCATGTTGGGGAAGAAGCACTTTTTGACTGCCTCTATTTCCCATAGTTTTTCCAGCTTGAAAATGAAAGCCAATTAGAGACATTCCTGAATAAATGAAAGTTTTGAAAAAGTCACTGCAGCATTTAGTTGAATTAGATATCGGGTGAACTCCATTGTTAAGTGGGGAATAAAAGAAAAGCCAGATTGCTCACTGAATAAAGGAACAAATATAATAGCATTAAAAATAAATAATTACTGTGTATATTGAAATTTGACTTTAGAAAATATCCTAAAGCTAACCTGAACAAAACAATCAATAAATAGTTACAAAAATAGTGTAATGATAAAATTATAGAAGTCAGAAAGGTAGACCAATTTATCCATTATCCTTCTAATTGCAGTGTAGTACACAGTTAAGCAGATTGACATATGGAATGTGTTTATTGGTTCCCTGTTCAAATAGGGATTGGAGTTAATATTTAACGAGTTCCAGTGCCGTATTGCTGGAGGAAAACACAAGTCCACATTTCAGACAGGTGTTAGACAATGGTGCATTGAACAATGTCTGATTAGCAACAACACATTGATTTTTTTTACAATGATGTCATATATTCATTTAGTTGTTCCAGACTGGGACATTGCTAAAGGAAAATAAAAAAAAAAAGCTGCGTTATCCATTTTATCTCTTGCGGAGTTGCAGCGCTCCTACTTTAATAAACAGTGCACATTTTGAATATTTATTCCATCTGTTGTCCTACCCCATGCTACCAAAGTCTGAATGTGCCCTTTCATCACAGACTACATTCTGATTGAGTTTGCTGTATTTACAGCAGGATAATGGGACCGTTTTAGCAGAAAGCGGCTTCCTCCAAAGCATTCATTTTGACTAATCATCTTGCAGTTTTATGGTAGTTAATTACTTCTACTTGCTCTGCATCACAAAGGTCAATTATTGCAAAATGAGTGTAAAATGTCCATGTGAACTCGGTGCTTCCTGCAATTCTACATTCTTACCTCAGCAGGTTTCTTTTTTTCCATTGTGCTTTATTGGTCATATTATGTTTTTTATTTTTTTCTGGTGTGTATGTGTTTTGCCTTTCTGTCTTTTCCAAAAATTAAATTAAGGGTTATGAATGTGGAATATTCAAAGCAGTCCTGTGTAGTTTCTATTTGACGCTGCATGCATATGTGTAAAAGTGTTTGGCGTTAAGTCATGTTAGACCATTGCTGACTTCCAAATATAATGTTTAACATTTGGTGGGTTGATTTGTGTGGGGTTTTTTTTTTTTTTTTTTTTTTTTTGGCACCTCAGTGCTCCAGCCTCCCTCGTTCGATCTTGACCTTGGATTATGCCTGTGTGGAGTTTATGACCATCCTATGTCCACATGGTTTAACTACAGATGCATTAATTTCCTCCCACCATCCAAATACATGCATTATGTTAATTTGTTTTGCCTAACTGATCCAATCTAAGTGTGTATCACTAGATTAGATGTAACCTTGTGTTCTTCATGAAATATCCATTGATGTTGAAAGTGATGTCAAATAAACAAATGAGCTCTGATTTTTCCCTTATCAAGAGGGACTTACGATTTATACATTCTTACAATCCAAGCCATTGTGAGTTAAGGGCCTTGTTCAAGAACCCAACAACGGCAGCTTGGCGGAGGTGAGATTTGAACCCTGGACTTTCTGGTCCAACACCTTAACCGCCAGGCCACCACAGGCCCGCCAGGTTTCTGTACACCTAATACCCTGTAACTATAAGGGAAGTCATTTGTTCATTCAGTCTTCTTTTATCTTTCAGGATGTGCTGAACACAATGATCAGGTGGTGCTCACCACGCTTCTTCTTTCTTGGTTTGCCTGGCTTTACCATGTTACTGGGGGACTTCATCACCGCTGCTGCCCATGTTCTCAGCTCTGATTCCTTTGAGGTAGCAGTACTTCTGTCTCACAAGCACACTGAGATGGAATATGAAGAATTGGGCACTAATGTTGGGTGATAAATACTCATTGACATGCTGTTGGAATATGTCCCGAAGTTGTTGGATGGGGTTGAAGTTCTATGCTCAGGCCATGGCATTAGAAAACTGTATGATCCTTTATTTTGCATGAACAGAAAAAAGGGTATTTTCCAAACAGTTTAAAGCACACAATGCTATCACATCCAGTGGCATTGGGTAGAATTAGCATTAGCTTTATTTGATATTGAGGTACCTTAAATCTCAAAGCAGTCTAACAATACAGAATTTGTGGTGCTATGTCTAGAATTGCCAAACCCAGAATGTTTTTTATTTTATTTATTTGGTTTTTTTGGGGGGTGGTGCTTCAGTGGCACTTATCTTTATATTGGTCCAATTAAAGCCTGTGTTTGGCGTGACAGTCCATCATAGGGCTCTCAAGTATTGCTCTTAAACCAGAGAAGAACAACCTCCAGCTGTCCTTCATTCGCCAGGGCTAACCAGGTTACCACAGTGATGGAGTAATGAATTTCCACAATGGCTGCTTGGCAGCGCTGGTAACTGTGCCCTGAACCTTCTGGTCCGTATTCCTTAACTGCTTGAGGCGTACTGATGCACTTGGCTCACGATTCGATTCATTAACAATACAATAGTTCATGATTCAATGTCTCAAACAAATGAATGAAGAAAAATGATGTAAACAATGCACACTAATGTACATGATCTCTATAAGCAAAATATGTCATGAGTTATAGAAATGACTGGAATCAGAGGTTTAAAAATGTAAGCAGTGACTAGAGCTTTTCACTGATTGTATTGTGAATGCTGAATGTTATTACTAGTCTAGAATTCTTGGATATCTTTCACTAGTAATACAGTGCCTTGCAGAAGTATTCATACCCCTTAAACTTTTCCACATTTCACGTTACACCCCAAACTTAAATATATTTTATTGAGATTTTATATGCTAGACCAATGTAAAGTAGCAATTATATTTGAAGTGAAAAGAAAAAAAGAAAATAGGCTACAATTTTTTTTTTATTTAACAGGCTCCAAGGATTGAAGCCCAAACAGTACTTGGCTCTCTGGTCTGCTTTCCCAGCCTATACAAGCAAGTTCCTTTGCTACAGTCCACAGCGAAATCTCAGGAAATTGTAGCCAGTAAAGAGGACATTAAGGTACAGTGTCATTCGTAGTAAACATATTCACATACTTCAGTAGTGGTTTTATGAACGCTGCTTTCTCCTTCTTTAGGACTATCTTGTGAACATTTTGCTGAACACTGCACGTAATGAGCCATGTGAAAGGGCCAGGTAGGGTTTAAACGTCTCCTTACTTCTGTTCTTGGTAGAGACATTGCTTCCTGATAGATTTGTTTTCTGTAATGAAGGCCTCATTGAAATTTCAGCAGAATTTTCCAGAATAAATCTTTCCAAAATTAATTATTAGGGTTTTCTGTATCAAGACAAGTGATGGAAAGATGAACTGCTACAACTTTAAACCAGTTTAATAAATATAGTGAGTCACATCAGCTTTAAATATAACAAACATGCAGACCAATTGGAACCATACCAGTTCACCTTTTTTGTTGCTTTCTTTATGGTTTTCAGTTTTGTTTTTTAATATCATGGTGAAAAACGTACATCAAATCCTGTTACATTCCCTTTATGCATGTAATGCTGTGCCTACTGAAAGAAATGTTTACAAGGAAGTAACCTTAATGGAGAACATGCTTTTTCCAAGGCTGCCATTTTCTGGCTCTGTCCGTCTGTGTGTGCTGGTGTCTGTGTGCATGTCTATCTGTCCATCCGTGTGTCTGCCTTTAACATTTAGAAGCCTTTATCTAGAGCAATTTAGAATCACAGCTCCAGAGTCCCAGTTTGATCCCGCCATAACTCACATTTACATTAGGTTAATTAGATGCTTTAAATTGGCCCAGTATGAATGTGTCTGACTAGTATTGATTTATGCTTGCCCCTGTTGTGATTAGCTGCTGATGCTAACAAATACTAAGCCTTACTCAAGGGCCCCACAGTGGCATTTTTTGACTTGCGTCTTGAACTCTCAAGCTTCTGGTTAGTTGTCCAGTATCTTATTCACAGGGTACACCTTCAAAATAATGCCAAGGACGTTCTAAGAAACAAACTGATCCTGACTCTTTAGAGACGCAGCCTATCAGCCTACATGACATTAAGGATCAGACTAACCAACCAGCTTTTACCAATGGGTCTCTGTCTTTATGGGCCTCTGTTCTCAGTCTTTCTGTGTAAATCAAAACTGTTTCTTACTGATCTTAATAAAATGGAAGGTGAAGGTAGAGGTAAAATCCAGAGACACATTACATTTATGTAATTTAGCAGACACCCTTATCCACTGTGACAGTCCAAGCAATTGTGGGTTAAGGGTCTTGCTCAAGGACCCAACAGTAGCAGCTTGGCAGAGGTGGGATTTGAACCCTGGACCTTTTGTACATAGTACCTTTTGTCCATAGTACAGCAGCTTAATTGCTAGGCTACCGCAGTCCCACATAAAACTTTACATTTATGGCGTTTAGAAGATGCCCTTATCCAGAGCTACTTAAAATGGATTCAGTCTTGCATCTAAGCAATTGTGGGTTAAAAGCCTTGGTTACAGACCCAACAGTGATAGCTTGGCAGATGATTTGAACCTTCTGGTCCATAGTCCAGCACCTTAACCACTAGGCTACCGCTTGGTAGACATCATCTACGTCACTTTCCGTGACACTGATATACACTCACTCTGTGCACAATTTGATTTTCCTTCTTCTCATTTTTGGCTTATCATTTGTTATAGCAGGCTAAATCAGATTCCGATGTTTCACTGTGCGTTGATTGAACTTGAACCCGTGTAAAAGGATCCATCTAAAGGCAGGTCATGTAGGGAACAGGAACTAAATCCAGTCAGTTGTTCAGATTTACAAACACCAGATTTTCATCCATTTGTGTGTTATTTTCACCATCTTGTATTCACAGAGACTCTAATGCATTTAAAGACATTACATTGTACAGTGTGTGTAATGTATTTGTGTATTTACAAAACAGATCACATAAACCTTAATTTTGGTGTTATAACATTTTTTAATATATTAAATTCTTTGGTCAGTTGAATGTGCACTGTATAATGTTTCTATTATCTGAGCTGTGAGTTTGTGTGCTGTAAATATAGGTGTATTGCTATCTGCAGTCTGGGCCTGTGGGTGTGTGAGGAGCTTGGGCAGGAGACGATACATGCTCAAGTGTTAGATGCCATCAATGTTCTAGGAGTTACATTAAAGGTAAATTTTGCGTGCGCGCGTTTGCCTGTGTTTATTTATTTTTCCTCCCCGAAGTCTTTTCCAGTTTGTTGTTTTGTAGTGTCTTAGCCCACCGTATCGAATCTGAAGACTCTGTCCTGGTGTGTACCTGTGTGTATGTACTTATACTTGATTAGTGGCATACCTGGACAAGACAACAAAGCACTCTGTTGTTCCTTGTTCTGATGCAAGGACATAGTGCTGTAGTTTCTACGCCACTCACACACAGATTGTCTGTTCCAGTTTAAGCTTTTTCTTGTCTAGCCCTCTCTCAGCTGAAAATTAATCATTTTTTGGGACAGCTTGACATGGCGCTTAAAACATACAATCATGAGCTCATAGGAAAAAGGAATCTTCCTCTAAAAGCTGGTGGTGAATCACCAGGTCTTAATTTTGTCTTGGTTATTTTTACTCTGTTATACTGGGCTTGAGTCATCGTTAAAGATTTTCTTTTAGATTCTAAATTACCAGAGTCTAGCTAGGGAGATAATTAAATGTAAAGCAATAATGAGTAACTTTTACATTAAATTCTGTAGTTTACCAGATTATTTGTTTTAATTTTACTGGTAAAATATGTCTATCTAAATCATTATGTTGGTAATTTGAAAACATCTCTGGTGATGTGACAACCAAATGAAATGAGACTCAGAAAAACCAGTCACTGGTGAAATGGGAGATAATCGGACAAATATGGAGTGAGATCAGAAACTGTATAAATTATGACTGCACAAAAGCATATGTCTGGATTTAACCGTGGCTTTAACCAAAACTTGACTCTGCCCCCGACAGATCTCATCTCGCCCCAGGTGGGTGAACCAAAGAGGCTCACTTTGGGAACCAGTGCTCTAACTACTGAGCTTTTTGTTAACTGGTGATGTAAAGCAAAGCTCTAGTTTTACTGGTACCGGAAGTCCAGTTCTCTTGGTCAGTCTGTGTATATTCATCTGATTTCCTCCCAGTTTTACCAGGCACGTGTTCCTGAGTCTCACTGTCCTTCAGGGTAGTGACTGGTTTGAAATTGCTTGCATCATATATCACCGAACAAGATTTTATGCTTTTAATGCATTCATGCACTATTCATTAACTTCATAAGGTTTCATTTCTGAAATTAAACAGTGAAATTGCATTTCTGTAATGCACAGATTTCTGCTTTTTGAACCTCGTTCTTTTCAGTTTGGGAACAAAGTGGTGGCTCATGCAGCCTGTGACATCTTTCAGCTGCTGATTTGTCACTGGCAGCACCTGCAGAAACTGGAGCACTCACTTCCTAAGAGAATAATTGAGGTATGTGCATGTAGGTCTTCTTTTGACAGGGCACGTGTACACTGTGGTGCACTGGCTGAGGAAAAACAGGGTTTGATGTGGACTGTCTTTATGATTTCTTCCCTTTGCAGATTTTTGTTGCAACTGTTGCTTTCCTACTGCCTAGTGCTGAACACTCAACTGTAGAGGCTGATAAAAAGGTAAGCCAAAGGGCATGAAATGTTTTCTTTGTACATGTTCTTACCCATACAGTTTCCAATCAGTTAAAAGTAACAAGAATAAGATAGCATACGTTAGTTATAAAATAAATTCTAATCTTAATCCAAGAGATGGATTAAAATGGATAATTCTGACTCAAAACTAATTATTGTACATTTGGATATCGTGTTTGAACACATTGATCAGAATCTAGGCTGAAAAAGGAATGTGACCCATTGTATTTAATACTGGCTAGCACCCTTTAACTACAGTGCTGTTTCCTGATGCATAAAGCTATATTCACTCATAAATGGTTACGGCTGAATTAACTGAGATTTGGCTTACTGAAACTTCCGAATTGTATCCTGGAGTGTTCCGGCAAAACCTGGATGCTTACGAATTAAGCGGTGGTGGGTGTGGCCTAGACAGAGAAAAAAATCCCGGTTGCACAAAAAGATTCAACATGTTGAATAATTTAGGGAGTTTTTGCCAGAACCATAGCATTACTTAATGACCGTATAGACGACCTGGAAATACGGGGGCCTGCCTGTCCTTCTGAAAGGCAACTGGCCTTTACGAAATGCTTACTGGATAATGGAAAGTCAACCGGTAGGTTAGGGTGACCAGATTTTCAAAGCTAAAAACCTGGACGCTTTTTAAATTAAAGTTAAATTAAATTAAAGTAAGCCATATCCTCACCAGTTGTTGTGATGAAAGAGTAATTTTGTACATTACCTGTTATGACCAATAGGTGTCGTCATATGACCACGTAAAG
>JAVSBU010345803.1:0-10340 GCA_033118015.1 Loricariichthys derbyi | reverse complement strand
GATCCCTAAGACGGCCAAAAACTCTTCCGGGACGCTTCCGGGAGCTCTTACCGGCTATGTGTAAAAGGGGCTTAAATTGCTGGCCTCACAGGCTAACACTGTAGTCACTTGCAACTATCATCAGGTAACTAATTATATAGCTACTGCATGTTACAATGTAAGTAGCGTATTTGTTCAGCATCTGAAAGGATAAGAATATTTTACTCTGAGATACCAAAATGGAGGTTCTTACCCTGAACTCTGGAGGCAGTTGCAGCCTGTGAGGTTAGGAAATGTGGCCCACATACAGTACCTGTACTTTAGGCCTATTAATACCATATACTGTAATGATACAAATGGACAGTGCTGCAGCCTGCTTAAACAACGGTGGTAAAAAGAACTACAGCTAATACTCCAAATCTGAAAAAAATTGGCACAGTATGGAAAATGCAAATAAGATAAATATTCTATGATAATGCTAAGCATGGGCTCAAATACAAATATTTTTATGCAGTATTTTGTATTTAATTTCACAGAGTGTACTGGTTAACATTCATGTATTTGTTAGTATACAGTGGTGTTTGAAAGTTTGTAAAACTTTTAGAATTTTTTATATTTCTGCATAAATATGACCTGAAATATCATCAGATTTCCACACAAGTCCTAAAAGTAGACAAAGAGAACCTACTTAAACAAATAAGACAACAATGTTATAATTGGTCATTTATTTATCGAGGGAAATAATCCAATATTACATATTAGTGAGTGGCAAAAGTATGGTAACATTTGCTTTTCAGTATCTGGTGTGACCCCCTTGTGCAGCTATAACTAACTAAACGTTTCCGGTTGATCAGTATGCAAACTAGCTTGGAAGAATTTTAGCCCATTGCTCCATACAGAACAGCTTCAACTCTGGAATCTCGGTGGGTTTCCTCAGATTAATTGCTCACTTCAAGTCCTTCCACAACATATTGACTGGATTAAGGTCAGGACTTTGACTTGGCCGTCCCAAAACATTAACTTTATTCTTCTTTAACCATTCATTGGTACAACATCTTGTGTGCTTATGGTCATTGTTTTGCTGCATGACCCACCTTCTCTTGAGATTCAGTTCATGGACAGATGTCCTTACATTTTCCTTTAGAATTCTCTGATGTAATTCAGAATTCATCGTTCCATCAATGATGGCAAACCATCCTGGCCCAGATGCAGCAAAACAGGCCCAAAGCATGATACTACCACCACCATGTTTCAAAGATGGGATAAGGTTCTTATGATGGCAGTGTTATCCTTTCTCCAAACATAAGGTTCTTTTTTGGTCTCATCCATCCACAAACCATTTTTCAATAGCCTTCTGGCTTGTCCACTTGATGTTTATCAAACAGCAGATAAGCAGCAATTTGGTTTTTGGAATGCAGTGGCTTTCTACTTGTAACCTTGCCATGCACACATTGTTGTTCAGTGTTCTTCTGATGGTGGACTCATGAAAATTAGCCAATTTATGAGAGGCATTCCATTGCTTTGAAGTTACCCTGGGGCCCTTTGTGACCTTGCCAACTTTTACACACCTTACTCTTAAAGTGATCTTTGTTGCTCCACCACTCCTGGGGAGCGTAACAATAGTCTTGAATTTCCTTCATTTGTACACAATCTGTCTGACTCAAGGTTTTCAAAAGTAGCCGGCAGCTGGAGATTTTTTGCCGCCTATAGTGCACGGCATCGCCGGCTACTTGCGGTTGGTCATCAAAAATATTTTTTCACAAATAAAGGTATTAAACATAATGCTGTTTTCACTCAATAAGTTCTTACAAAAGAATAGTTTCTTTTCCCCAATCTGCAGTGTCCGGATGAGGTGTGGCATCGTGGAAAAAACCCAAATTTATTAAAACAGCCTAGGAATTCGGATACCTAGGCCTACCGTGTGTGTTTCACTTTGTCGGCGGTGATGGCAAAGAGAGGCAGCAGCATGGTGCTCGACCCCTGGGGAGCGAAGTGGCCAAAAAATAACGGTAAGTTTTAAAAGTTGATAAAAGTTTATCAAAGTTCAGATTGTACAGAATATTTGTCAGCAATTGGCATGAATACTTGTGTATGAACGCCTTCGTTTGGCCGAAGGGGTTTATGCATTTTGACACTAAAGCCCCGTTTACAAATAGACGGTTTAGTCGGCGGGTAGTATATAGACCGAAGTTCACCGAATAATGGCGGTGTAAACTGTGGCACTGCAGGAAGTGTAAGGATGAAACGGCTATAAAAAGTATCAAATGCCATTGTTCGCATTGTCTCCGTCGTCACGCAAATTGTCTGGTCTTCTCCGGGAGCTGTTGAATAATTTCGGGACCCCCTCCCTCCTCAGGCCTCGGGCCTTCGGCACTCGGCTACAGACTCCGTGTCCTCCCACTTTTACCTCTGTAACTTCCTACTCTTGGACCTTCTGAAACCCTTGTGGCTTAATGGAGCCCAAACTCTTTAGAGACAGTTTTGCAACCATTTTCAGCCTGATGAGCATCAAGAACTCTTTTTCTGACGTCTCTGAAATCTCCATTCTAAATGGCATGATACACTACCACAAACGATGTGAAAAGAAGACTTTGATAGATCCATGTTCTTTAAATTAAACAGGGTGCCCACTCAGACTAATTGCCATTCCATTGACTGAAAACACCTGACTGTAATTCAACTCTTAATCCTAGAGGTTCACATACTTTTACCACCCACTAATATATAATATTTGATCATTTCCTCAATAAATAAATGACCAAGTATAATATTTTTGTCTCATTTGTTTAACTATGTTCTCTTTGTCTACTTTTAGGACTTGTGTGAAAATCTCATGATGTTTTAGGTCATAATTATACAAATAGAAATATAGACAATTCTAAAAGCTTCACAATGTTTCAGGCACCATTGTACTTCCATTCCATTAGAGACAGTTTTGCAACCTTTTTCAGCCTGATGAGCATCAACAACTCTTTTTCTGAGGTCTGTGAAATCTCCATTCTAAATGGCATGATATACTAGGGCTACCTACTATTACTACCTAGGGCCTGCACCCTCACTATCAACTGCCATACCTCACCCATGTCCCCCCTTGTTTTCCCGGCATGGTACACCAGCCGTAAAACCAGGTCCACTTAATTCCAGAGGTCTCCTAGCTCTCTCTGCATGCTCAAGCCAGTACTAGGGGTACTAGTACCGCCCGTACTAGAGGAGTAGCTGGTAAGGCTGTTTATGTTCTGTTTATTGTTGTGTTTATGTTGTGTTTTCATTGAGTTCCTATTGAGTTGTCGTATTTTAAGTTTAATAAAATGTACTGTTAATCATGAAGATGTGCACATGGGTCCTCCTTTTACACCTCACCCCCACATCATGACATCTCCTTCTGCAGCCATGCCTTTGTAATGTGTGCAGAAAATGGTTTTGCATTGTCTTGTTGAAGACACATGAGAGTGGATGGTCCTTTTCATCTTTGGTCCGGAGCACACATTGCCCATTTCTTCCAAAAAAGGTCTGGAATACTGACCACAATAAACATTTCACTATGCGATAGTCCATTGTAGATTCCCCGGTGAGTCCAGAGAAACAGTTCTAGAACCAGTTACCACAATGCTTTGTCTTTTGCAGACGAAAGTTTAAGTAGCATTTGTGAATGTACTGTAACCATGTATCATAGTTCTTAACAAAGGTTTCCCAAAGTAATTACTTGCCGAGCTGCTTATGAACGATGGTTCTTGATGCAGCAACATCTGAGGGATTGGGGATCGTTAGTCTTCAGTTAGGCTTGGGCCATCGCCCTATATGGAAGGAAATCCCTCCATCATTTAATAATATGTACTGTAATAGTTTGCACTGTAGTGGGTAAAATATCCAAATCTTCCTCCAAAAGATTCTTTGAGGAACTTTTTTTCACACATATTTGTTGACAAACTGGAGATTTCCTACTCATCTTTGCTCCGCAATTACTCTACTCTGCCTTTTGCGGACACTGCTTTGGTAACAAATCATGATCACAGTGACCTTTTGGCATCACCGGTTTGAAATCACACCATTATTTAGGTGTTTTTGTTATTATTTAGGTGTTCTTCCAGACCCAACAATTTTGAATGTGTTTCAGGCCTGAAATTAACAAATGAATGTTTATTAACAAATGAATATCCTGGGTTAATACTGCAGTTAATTAAAATATCCAGGGTATATACCGATTGCAATAAAATAAAAGTCAAAATTCATGTTTTTTTTTTTTTTTTTGTTTGGGTTTGTTGTTTTGTTTTGTTTTTTTTTTGGTTTTTTTTTTGCATTTTCAATACTGTCTGAACTTTTTCTGATTTGAGCTGTACACACAATAGAAATTAACAAATATTGTATACACGGCTCTCTAATGCACACAGTGCTGAAGCACATCTCCTACAGAATGCCTATTAAAGGTGGCTATTAAAGCACCTCCATATTGAAATTCTACCTTGGCATACTACCATTTTAGTGTTACTATCCCATTGCCTGCAACTCATGCTAACCTTGTTTCTGCGGAAATGGTAAAGCAGCATCATGCTGATGAAGTCCATCAAAATACAGATTCCCTGGAATGCCAGTATGGCAATGCGCAAGTATGCTTCTTCATGTGCCAAACACGGTGTGTCATCCATACAGTGTGTACATCCCTCCTGGCACGGAAGGCAAAGGCTGGCATTGGCTGCACTATATGAAGATCCCTCAAAGTCCTGTATAGACATAGCCTTCCCTGGGTAGAAAAGAGAGAAAAGGAAACCTTAGATTATTCCCACAGCAAGCATGTTGGATGTGGTTTCATTACTTGTGCAAGATTATGTTTACATACTAGCTTTTACTTACACACTTCAGTAGTATACAGTCAATCTTAGACTAGCCTGGAAGAGCCAGAGGGCAAGAAGCCTTTTCTTGTTTGTTTTTTGTTTGTTTGTTTGTTTTTTGTTTTTTTTAGTTTGTTTAGATTAAGAAAGTATGGTGGCATACTGTCTTTTTTATTTTCTGTACTTTGTTTTATTTAGCAAGAATTTAATGTAGTGACTGACGCTAAAGTCAGTGCTTCCTAATATAGAACTATACAATGCAAATATATGATATATTGGGTATACCTGCCTTTATATTTCTTGTGTGGATCTGGTTGGTCAAAGGAAAGGGAAGCCCTGTTGTGTTGTAGCTTATATACACTACCATTCAAATGTTTGGGATCACTTGGCAATTTTCATATTTTCCATGGAAACACACAAAAATTAGTTTGAATAGGAAATATAGCAAATGAACAGGACATGCAGACATTGTCAGAGTTAGAAATAATGATTTTAAAGGAAATGATGAATGTGTACTTCAAAAAGGACTGACAGATGCTGATAAAAGGCTGCTTTGGCAAAATGTAGATCATTCTTTAAAAATCATCCGATTCATTTTAATTGTTCATGAAATGAATAAAATTGTTGTGAATTGTTGTGAATTGCATTAAATGTGTTTTCTTTGGAAAACAAAGACATTTCCAACTTAAATGTCATAGTGGTTTTGCTTTGATGTAACTGAGCACACATCATAATAGCAAAAACACACTTATACTGTTTATATTTTGGGGTGTTTTTACAGCAAAGCCTCACTCAAGACATGTCAGACCTATCGGAGTAAATTACTTTGGATCCCTCATATATATGATCTTACACAACTGGCTTCAGTCATACACTCCGGCGCAATAAAAAGACCAAACTCCAAACTGCAAAATATTGAGCTTTTAGGCCCAACCTGTTAGAAGGCGTATTTCCAGCTCTGTGACCACTAGAGGTCAGAGCCGACACAACAAATGCTCTCATGCCAGCACAAGATCGCGCAGGGGCATGGAGAGTAATCAGCCCAGATGAGGAACACCTGCACAAGCGTCCATTTAATGACTGCACTCAGCAGAGTTCCTCGTTGCGTCCTTGGCTGCTCCATGTGTCATTATCACTGTCTTTTCACTCAGCATTTTGTAAAGCTATTATGTGTTCACCGTTTCAGGTTTTTATTTTTTTCATGCATGTCTGGGTTTTTGCATTCATTCATTCTCTGGATTTCTCGTGTGTTTTTGACTTCTGGATTGTTTTTGCTTACGTTTCGGCCTAGGGTTTTTTAATGGCAGCTTCTTCAGTTACGTTTTGATTGTGGTTAGCTTTGCTCACCCTCACCCCTTTTGTTTACTGTCATTTTTTCAGTGTTACTCTGTATCTTAGTTCTCCCTTCCCCTTCGGTTGCTTAGTTAGTTTTTTGCACTCAAGCTCTGTCTCTCTACTTTTGTTTACTTGCATTTTCCGCTACCCTCATTGTTACTCGCCTTTTGGTTTTCCCATCCTTTCCCTTTCTGCTCCATTCTCCCATTCCCCTTGTCCATGCCCATTTCAGTGACGACATTCCTTTTGGTTGCCCACTCCCTTAGGGATAAAGGTATTGGCTCTCCCACCAAAGGGGGTGGCGTAGTAGGTTCCAGGAGGGCCGAGGTATCTGTTAAGGCCCTCTCGGCCTCTCAGCACCGTTCGACTCACATACCTGTTACGCCCCCTATCGTTAGTCCCCTGCGATTAGGTTCTTCTTCCACTATCATGACACAACCAATTATTGGGTGCATAGAAATGAACATATTTATCAGAAGCCCACCTTTTTATCTTCAAAATATCATTTAATTTTATTGATCTTATGTAATATTCTACTTTTCTGAGACACTGACTTTTGGGTTTTCATTATCTGTTAGTCACAATCATTAGAATTTCAGGTTTGAAATGTTGCACTCTATGTGTAATGAACCTATATAATATATGGGTTTCACTTTCTGAAATGAGTGACAAAAAATATTGAACATTATGATATTCTAATTTTTTGAGCTGTGCCTGTACATCCACATCAAAAGAGGGAACTATACAGTTAAAAATAGCAAGGTAACAAGTCTCTTTATGATCTAAAATGTTTATGTCCCTGCATGATTATCTTTACATGGCAAGTTTTTTTTTCCTTTTTAATATTATGGTTTCATTTCAATTATTTCTATATATTGATGTTAAATATAGTAAACAATGCCCAGTGTGCCACTGTTCTTCCTAAAATGACCCACACCGTTTTTCCAGTATTGTTCAAATAAAGCAGCTGCCTTTATCAGAATACTTACGTTTGACCCCATTGATAGCCACTCTGTTGGGGTGGTAGAAACCATTCTTGCAGCGACATTTATATTTGTCCAGAACGAAGCCATGACCTGGGATGGATATGCACTGTAAAAGAAATAGAAGAAGTGCTTATGAAAAAAAACAAACTTATGGCTGATCAAAGCAAACATAGCATTAAAGTAATACTTGTAGACTCCCACCACTTTCCATATAGGTGGTGTTAAGATGTTTAACTGTACATCAATGGAAGCTCAAAATAAGCAGAGAATCTATTCTTAATTATAAGACCAGAGATGTGCACAGAGTTCAACTCTCTTTGGGATATTTGAATGTGCAGTAGGCATATCCAAGATGGACCACATTGAATAGCCACTGTGAAAAGAGGCAATGTCAAAATATTTCTACGTTGGGTTCCTTAATTATCATTATAAATTGAAAAACTGATCATAGTCTTGCACTATTTCTTGAGGGAAGTCTAATAAATATGACCTCACATTTCTTCCAATGGTCTGTTGAAGAGACTGAAAGAGGTGAAGGTATTGGATTGCAAATTTAATACACAGGTAAACTGATGGCATTGCAGGGATTGGCAATGACAATTCTACAAGTATAATTCAGTTTTGGAGGGTGTTTTGGGTAACATTGATCAGATGGTTTTTGTTGCCTTCAGTTCCCAGCAGAGGAATACATTCACAACCACTCATTCATCCACTTCTGATTTGATCCACTTATCTGATCCAATTAATCCTTTACAGGGTCATGGGACAGACGGTGCCTAGCTGGCAACACAGGGCACAAGGCAAGAACAACCCTAGACAGGGCACTAATCCATCGTAGGGCACATACAAACACTCATGCACACACTAAGGCACTTTGGAAACACCAATTAACCTAACATGCAAGTCTTTGGAATGTGAGAGGAAACCAGAGTACCCAAGGAAAACCCACAAGAACACAGGGAGGATATAAAAACACACAGATGGAGCCCAGAGTCAGGATTGAACGGGGCTCTTGTGGCTATGTGGAGAGAGTGCTAACCACTGGATCGCTGTGACACTCCACTTCCCACATTATTTTATAATTTGTTTCATAATTTTGGGGTCCAACCTGACAGTTTCATCTAATTAAAAATAGGTGATATGTTTTAATATCTTGTTGTGTCATGCGATGGGGGGGATTTAAACAGAAATAAAGACCAAAATGCAGACAGCATAAAATAAACAAATATATTTATTAAATAAACATAAGCAAACCAGAACCAGAAACAAAACCAACAAAACGCAGCCATGCCGGCTGACCCCCTGGGATCGGTGGACGCTAGCGCGTACTGGACTCTATGAGGACACGTCCCTCGGAGGTTGAAGCGAAATAGGAGAAGGCCAATGCCCCAGCTCTACAGGCCCACCAACCCTATAGGAACCACTGCCAAGGGCCGGCACCGGGCTGGTCCATCCCTGTGGACCCTTCATTGCCGACATGGTCCACACGAGGGAGCATCTCCTGTACTCCTGTCCGGTGGTGCCTACCACCTATGGCCGAACCCTCGCAGACTTGCAGTGGTTCCCAGGGAGTGCCTCGGGGGGGGCTTGAGACAGCAGAGGGAATTGCCTTATCCCTAATCTGCCTATGAAGACCTGAATTACCTCCGGGCTCCAGCCCGTACTCCTCCTACCCTCTACCAAGGGCAGGAGGTACCAGTGACCCTAAGTCCCTCTGAGTCTTTCATAAGGGACACGCCTCGGTCCAAGGTAGCAGGTTCTGTAAGATAAAGAATACTAAATTAGTAAGTGTGCCAACTAACCTCGCTGCATCACGCCACTCAAAAGGCAGAAGCCAAACTTGGAGCTCCGAGTGGCATGAGATCCCCACGTGAAGGGCTCAAACACCAAAATGCCACTCAGAACTCCAGCATCTGACCCTGCCTTTTTTAATGAGCTACAGGTGAAACTAATTTAGGACATGATACAGCGCCGTGCCGCTAGATGGCGCCAAACGCTCACAAATGGCAGCACGAGGGCATTAAAATATAGTTACAGCTCAAAAAATTAGAATCATGAAAAATTTCAATATTTTTTGTCACTCATTTCAGATAGTGAAAGCCATATATTATATGCTGTAGATTCATTACATGTAGCGTAAAATATTTCAAGCCTTACAGATAATGAAAACCCAAAATTCAATGTCTCAGAAAATGTGAATATTACATAAGGTCAAGAGTGCTTCAAGACCCACTACACACAGACAAATCCTACACATGGGCTACAAATGTTGCATTCCTGGTGTCAAGACACTCCTGAACCAGAGACAACATCAGACGTCTTACCTGGGCTGCGGAGAAAAAGAACTTAACTGTTTCTCAGTGGTCCAATGTCCTCTTTTCAGATGGAAGTAAATTTTGAATGTCATTTGGAAATCAAGGTCCCAGAGTCTGGCGGAAGAATGAAAAGGCACAGAGTCCACATTGCCTGAAGTCCAATATGAAGTTTCCACAGCCAGTGATGATTTGGGGAGCCATGTCATCTGCTGGTGTTGGTATACCGTGATTTCTGAAGTCCACATCCATCTACCAGGATATTTTAGAGTACTTCATACTCTCTTCTGCTGACTGCTGACTTCCTTCTGCTCTTATGGAGATGCTAATTTCATTTTACAGCAAGTCTTGGCACCTGACCACACTACCAAATGTTCCAAAAGCTGGTTCAGTGACCATGGTGTTAGTCTGCTTGATTGACCAGCAAATTTTCCTGATCTGAACCCCATAGAGAATCTATGGGGTATTGTCAAGAGGAAGATGAGACACCAGAGCCAACAATGCAAATGACCTAAAGGCTGCTATCAAAGCAACCTGGGCTTCCATTACACCTGAACAGTGCCACATGCTGATTGCCTCCATGCCACGCTGGATTGACACAGTAATTCATGCAAAAAGATGCCCATCCTGTGAAGACGAGGATCGGGGAGCAGACCTCATTGCAGAGGAGTGGAGTCCAGAGGCCGGTGGCAGGCCTGGCAGGACAAATAACTGGCAGCAGCACCAAGGGGGTAAGTGAATTCCCTGCACTGGTGATTAAGCCCTGATGTACTTCTGGTCCTACTCTGCCTCCTCTCTTAGCAGGAGGGGCGGTACTGGCTGTCCCTTTGCGGCTTTCTCCCTCGGTCAGTGAGTGGGAGATGCTGTGCACCTGACGGAGTGGAAGTGTAGCCCCCTATATA